>VXAB01011047.1:100306-144717 GCA_013399175.1 Odontophorus gujanensis
AAAAAAAAAAAAAAAGATTAATTCAGTTCCTACATTTATAAGTAGCTGCTGCTCATGGTTATTGGAGATGGCCAACTAGTCTCACAGAAACCATAGATCCTGTAATCTAAATATCTTTGAAGTTAAGGCCATCATTTCTTTTATTATCATGCAGTACGGATGCGTGATACCTGATGAAATCCCTGCTCAGATAAGCCATGCTTCCAGTCAAATACACAGAATTTTAATAGTTTCATTAACTGGGATGTTGTATCTATACTTGTGGTGTTATTTTCAAACACTTTTTCCTGGATGGATGCAGTTCTGATTAAGTAATATTATATGGATACTCTTGGATGAGCTATAAATCTGCCATGGATTAAGCAGAGCTCACTGGAGCCATGGGGTGGATTGAAGGCTGCACAGCTGCTCCCCATGCCAAAGACAGTCCCTGTCACCTCCTAACCATCCGTCGGCAAATCCCCTCCTGGATTATGCAAGTCCAGCATAAGGTTGTCTGTAGTCTGGCTTTATTTCATACAGATATTTTTTTCCTATATCTGAGTCGACTGCAGTACCTTTTTTTGTGACCTGTAAGCTGTTTTAGATTGGTAAAGTTCCTACTGTGTGTTTATACAGGTATATAATGTAGGTGTGTTTATGTGTGATTTTCCAAATATTAAGTAGGCAAACATCTACTGACTATTTGTTGTTCACCCTGTTTGAGTGATAATCTACAGACCTGGTGTATAACAAAATATACTTGCTAGAAAGCCTTTTTTGGATTTCTTGAATAAATTCCTGCAGGATCAGAGTTATTCTATAATCACAGAGTCATAGGTGTTGGAAGGGACCCCTGGAGGTCATCTACTCCAGCCCCCCTGCTAAAGCAGGTTCACTATAGTAAGTTGCACAGGAAAGCATCTGAGCTGGTTTAGAATAACTCCAGAGGAGACCCTGGGGTCACTCTGGGCAGCATGTTGCAGTGCTCCACCACCCTCAAAGCAAAGGTTTTCCACATGTTCAGAAGGGAATTCCTGTGTTTCAGTTGGTGCCCATTGTCCCTTGTCCAGTCAATAGGCACCACCAAAAAGAGACTGACCCCACCCACTTGACACTCACACTTCGAATATTTACAAGCATTGATAAGATCCCCTCTCAGTTTTCTCTAGGCTGAACAGCCTCAAGTCTCCCAACCTTTCCTCATAAGGAAAATACTCCAGGCCCGTCTTCACTTAGTGGACTCCCACTGGACTCCCTCTAGAAGTTCCATGTCTTTCTTGAACTGAAGAGCCCAGAACTGAACACAGAACACCAGATGTGGCCTCATCAGAGCAGAGTAGAGGAGAGGGATCACCTCCCCTGATCTAATGGCCATTCTCTTTTCCATCATAGAACGCCACTAGATTGGTCAGGTAAGATCTGCCCTTGGTAAAGCTATGCTGGGTGTTTCAGATCACCTCTTAACCTCATATCTACCTTAATGTGGTAACCAGGAGGATCTGCTCCATGATCTTCCCAGGCACAGAGGTGAGGCTCACCAGCCTGTAGTTCCCTGGGTCATCTTTCTCTCTTTCTTAAAAATGGGAGTAATGTTTCCCTTTTTCCTGTCCCCATGAATTTCACCCGACAGCCGTGATTTTTCAAATGTGATGGAGAGTAGTTCAGCCACCACGTCAGCCACCTCTCTCAGAACCCTGGGATGCATATCATCTGGCCCTGTGAACTTCTATATGTCCTGCTTCATTAGGAGGTCTTGGACTTGTTCTACTGTTACAGTGGGATGGAATCCACTCCTCTCACCCACGCCTAGAGGATCAGGGTCCTGGCAGACACAGGGAGCCTGACCACCAGTGAAGACAGAGGCAAAGTACTTACTGAGCACCTCAGCTTTTTCCATGTCTGAGGAAGCCAGTTGTCCATTCTCATTAATCAGAGGGGGGACACTCTCCTTGGTCTGTCTCCTTCTGCCTATGTACCCATAGAACCTCTTCTTGTTAATTTTCACATCCCCTGCCAAGTTCAGCTCCATCTGTGCCTTGTCTTTCCTGATCTTATCTCTACAAATGCAGTCAGCAAACCTGTATTATTCCCAGGCTGCACAACCCTTCTTCCACTACCAGTACAATTCTCTCTTTTCCCTCAGTTTAGGCTGCAGGTCCTTGCTGAGTCATGCTCATCACCCACCTCCTCTACTTGAGTTCTTCTGCTGGGGGATGGAGAGCTCTTGTGCACACTGAAGGGTGTCCTTAAAGGACTGCCAGCTCTGTTCTCTTTCTATGCCCTTTTGGACAGTTTCCCAGGGGATCCTATCCAGCAGTTCCTTGAGCAGATGGAATTTTGCTCTCCTGAAGTTCAGGGTCCTGACTCTACTTTTTGCCAGGCCTGCATTCCTCCAGATCAGCTCCAACCGGAACTTGATCACTACAGCCCAGGCTGTTGTAGTAGACTGTAGTGACAATCCTCTGGACTGTCTGCCTCCTGAGTAAAAGTCAAAGCCAACAACCACCAAAACAGAGAGAAAATTGAAACGTTCTTTCTTCACTCATTAGCTGACTGAAACATTACCAAATACAAACCAGCATGCCACTTCATCTTAAAAATATTTGAGCCTATCCCATAAGATCTTCTATTTCTTATAATGAAGATTTATGTTATACTTACTTCAACACAGCCCTGTCTGTTACTGAAGTTATAACTCATAGCTCAGGACTTAGGCAGTTGTAGACTGCCAAATTGACTCCAGTATGGAGAGAAACGACACAATTTCAAAATGACAATGACATTAATTTTAGTAGCTGATTTAGTGAGGAGTCAACTATTGTTGCCTGTGTACACTTCCCTATAGCCATTGCCCTCTGGTTGTTGGATGCTACAGCGCTGCTCCAAAACTGTTCATGTGAGAGAAGGATACAATGGTCTGGCACAGGTCAGGGGCATCTCTGCATTGCTTGTGGGAAACAACCCTAAGACAGATTTACTTGCGTCACCCCAGTAATAAAACCCACATCCGACAAGCTGCAGGAAGTTGTGGTGCCTCCACAGAGGGAGGGCTTCGGTATCTTGGTCATTAAACAATGGCTGGTTAGATCTCTGTGGGTCAGGGTACAGACTGTACCCACAGGGTGCTTATAAAAAACGAGGGCACCCCCTCATCCCACCCACTGCCCATCAGTGAGCACAGAGTAGGTGAGCATTCAAAACTAGAAGTACAGCTTCTGCTAGGAAAAGCTGAATTACTGGGGCACAGGGAGCATTTGCCTTCCTCTGAGTAATTTCCTGCAGCCCAGAACACATCTCAGCATGAGAAAGGGTTTGTGCAGACAAAACAACACATGCTGTTCAATAACCCCCAGGCAGACACCCAGGATGGGAAGAGCCCCGAGGCGTGTGAGATTGCTGGGAGCCTGAGGGGACCTCGCTAGGAGCTCGCTGGGAGCCTATGGGAGAATCGCCCGCAGGGACCTCGTTGGGAGCTCGTAGAGAGCCTGCTGCAACTTGCTGGGAGCCCGCTGGAAGGAGTCTGTGCCCGGCTGCTGCTCGCAGCACGGCCCAGCCCTGCCTCCAGCTGGCAGCTGCTGCAGCTGCAGGCTCGCTCCGGCCGGTTCGGGCTTGCCGACGCCGACAGCGCTTGCTACAAAAGCAGGTATTATCAACCGGACACCTGCAGCAAAGACGTTTTCCCATCAGCTGCATGTCCAAAGAAACTGTGATGCCTGTTTGTCTGTTGCCGAATGAACTACACTTCCACCTTTATCCAGGATTTTTATTTTTATTTTTGTTAAGACTGTCAAGCCGGACGGAGAAATGCTTCCCTCTCACTGAAAATAACCGGCAGAGCAGCAGCTGTGGCAGGAAGGTGTGTGCACTCAGTGCAGCACAGCATGTTGACAGGACGTTCTGTGGCTTTGGGTGTCACTCACTGCACCTTGGGAAGCTGAAGGTGTCACCCCTTGCCATGCTACCTTGTGTTCCCCGCACCTCAGCAAGCTCAGCACCACCCTGACAAATCCCACTTCATGCCATGGTTGTGGGCACAGTCTCGTGTCTGGAGCAGTGCACAACTGCACTGTTTCTGAGAAACAGTTCCTCCGGCTGCAGCTGAAGTTGTACCTGAAGGATGTACCTTTGGGACCTCCTCTCGACTGCTCTCATGTTCCCATGCCTCTGCACACACATGGAGCCAAGGAGAAACTCACCTCTTCCACCAGTGTCTGACAGTGTCAGTGCACTTGTGATCACAAGGCACTTAGGTTCACACCATGCTGAACTCAAACCTCTGCACTGGGCTGATCGGAAAAAAAAATGTTTGCAGTTCTTCGTATGTGAAGTACTAGCATATATGGGGGCTTCAATTACATGTGTAGAGAAGTCGTTCCTCTTGGTAATGATTTTCTCCACATACAAGACTGCTCTAAAAGTAATGCGTCTCATCTTTTTAATTAGCCCCACAGTGTCAGAGGTAGACACGGTGCGGCAGTAGAGGCTGAACCTTCCTGTCAATATTCCATTACATTTTTGCTTGCACAAAAAGTGACAATATTGCAAATACTGTGATATTCTAATCAGTATTTTTCTCTCCTAGGCGTTAAATGTTTGAACATGTCAGGACCTGTGTACGTATGTATGCACCTATGAGGAAGTACTGAAAGTAATGCCTTCTATCTTATGATGCTAGCCCACATCAGAGGCAGATGTTGATGGTATGGCAGTAGAGGTTGAACCTTCCCACTAGTATCCCATCATATTTTGTTGCCACATGGCAGATGGCAGCAGATGGGCAGTCTGACAAAATAGTATCTGACATGGAAGTGTGTATGTAGCGAAGATGTGTCATTGAATTCCTACATGTAGAAAAAGTGGCACCCATTGACATTCACTGATGCTTGCTGAGTGTCAGTGGAGCTCAAACAGTGGATGTGAGCACAGTGAAGCGGTGGATGGTGCATTTAAGCAGTGGTAATGATGACACAAAAGACGAGCCATGTTTCAGACAGCCATGTAGATTTTTACAGGCATGGCATGTAGGCAAAAATGCATAGTTAATGTTGATGACTACGTTGAAAAATATTGCTTTGTAGATGAGAATTTATTCTATCAAATAATGTCACTGAACTCTTTATATCTGTTGTTGTTTTCATGGAAATGGAAGACATTACTAGGCATTACAGTAGGAGCAAAGTATGTGTCTATGAGACATATAGAAGACAGACATCAAAACTGGAAGATGTGTGAGCATTCTATCACAGTGCTGAGCCTGAGCTGACATACCAGGTTTGTCCTTCAGTCAGAGCACAAATCAAGCGAGTTCCTGGTTGCCCATCACATGCCAAATAAACACACGGTTACCAGGTGGTCCCAGTGAGCTTCCAGTTTCTGTTTACAGTTAAAGTACCCACATAGTACAAAGTTACACTTTGATCCATTTGGAATGGCTTTTGTGCTCTCAGGAAGGGCCTGTGAGTTTCAGAAACTACTCCACATAAAAGCCACTTCAGCAGCAAAATAGGGTTCTATGCTTCTGTTTCACTGAAACTACAGTGACCACAGTAAGAAACGAACAGATTTTACAGCAACTCTCTCACATCTCCATTCAAGCATTTAAAAACACAGAATTCCTGTGTACAAATTCCTTCTATGAATAACTGATGAATATTACTGCCATCATTTGTTCCACCGCAGATTTTGAGTACACAGGCACAGCAGAGCACAGGACACTGGCAAGTCCAAGGATCTCAGCAGGTCTCACAGTGCTTTTCAGCCTTGCAGGACACAATGTCAGCCCCCCTCTTGCTTGGCCCTCCAGTAACAACATAATTTCACAACAATACACCACCTACTGTACAGATAGTGGGATTCAGGGTTCCATGTGCAAATTTTATAGGTCTAGGATTTATACTGGCTTCATCAAAGCAGTAACAAATGCTAATACAACCTGCATCCCTGTAGATTTGAAGTTCGTTCAGCACCTGCAGTAGTGTAACTCTTAGAAAGGATAATGTTCTGTCAAACGTGCTTGGTTTTCTTCTGAGCTTCCTTCTGGTGCTGAGGCCTACTCAGCCTCTCCCCTTCACATTCTGGCAGTGCATGCATCACTAGCATTGAGTTGCATTCCTGTCTGTTTCATTGGCACAGGTTTAAATTGATTCTTCACACCAAACTACAGGACTGTGTGCTTCATTGCTACCATTGCGCTTACCAGCTTGCAAGCCTGAGTGAAGATTATAATCAGGGACTAGGTATCAACAGGAGTCTCAGGCAGGCAAAGAATGCAAGATGGACACACTTCTCAGTTTGTAAGCCAGAAACACTTTTTTTTCCCCCTTCATCTGGGCTTCAGTTTACTCTGGAAATGTGTAAAATATGGCTGATCAAAGACTTCAGTGGGTGTGTACCTCTGATTACTCCAGCCACAAGATAGAGACCATCAGCTCATTCACTCCATGTTATGTACCTCCCTGCAGTCACACTGAAGAGAGCTACCAAGGCAGGTTTTCACGTCAGATACCCTGGACAATGCTATAGTTGCACAAGTAATGATCTGGCATGTGTCTTTGCATCATACTTACTTTTGCTGGTATATACTGAAATTTCTGCACAGTAGGAAAATGTCCAGCAACAGGAAAGGTGAACTGGATCCAAGCTGTAGTCAGAAATAGAAAAGGAATTCATGGGAACAATAGCCAGATAAAAATGTAGAAAGGAATTGTTTTTCGTCTGGTATTGCTTACAATGCGATGTTCAGCTTTTTCATAACTGTCATGACAATGTGGGCCATTTAAAATGCAAATTTTATTGGTCATGTTGCTGCTTTTTCCAGCAGTCTCTGTACTCTTCCTGTGTATAAAGCTGATCTGACACTGATTGTTGTCATGCTTTGACTATTCCCCTAGAATCCCATCCTATGACACAGTGTCCAGGCAGTGGGATGTGTGGATGAGGGCTGAAAGTTGTCATTGGGGGACTCACCATCCTAAGTGCATGCAGTTACAAGAAACTGAAATCATCAGAAAGAGCACCCTGCAAAGATACTGGTGCGGAATATAAACTTGTTATTGTCCTTTGATTTCAGCATTAAAAGGCAAAGGAAAAGATTCAAATAAATGTGATTAGAAAGGTGTGTACTTCCATGGCTAACTACATAAAGTAAAGGAAGTGTAGCTGTCTGGTATTGGTATATTGCAAATATTAGCGAGGAATGGGGATACACGTGAAACAACGATCTTGTGACATAAATAAATAAATAAATAAATACAGATCTGTGTTTTTTCTACACGAAAATCTAATTGGTCTTGGTGTTCTTTATTTGCCTCGCACATATATTAAAATGTCTAGAAGCAGAGAGTGAACTGTTTCTTTTACTAACTGGTTCCCCTCAGAAAAAATGTTCATTGCAGTTTCCTGTTCTCTGTGGGCCTGCTTGCATCTGTTGCACTGCCATGGAGTGATCCCTGGAGCCCCACTGAGCAGAGCAGACACAACTGCTGCTGTGACTTGTGGTGTCCGTGGAGCAGCTAACAACCTGCTTGCAATCCCTGCTTTCTGCAAGTGACAGTGAAACTCTCAAAGAACATACACAATGACAGAATGGTGTGAACAGCACTGAAAAGACGATCAAGCATCAGTGGGGTATTGCTGCTGCAAACACAGTCCAAAAGATGAGCTGACATCACTGTCCTTTGGTGCAGTAAGAATGAGATTCCCAGCGTGCACGTCCCCATCTGCTGAGGAAGAGGCAGCCTCAACAGCTTCTGCTTGGGACAGAACTGCAAGGGTGGTTTTCTCTCTTTGCACTTCTGCCCTACAGACACAGTTACACCTGTCGGATTTGTTCATTTGATGCATTCTTCCTAACATTGCTTTCAGACCATTTATAATTTGCTATTTACCACTAAATGACTAATATCTCTGTCTAAAATAGAGCTTTGTGGAGTAGAAGTTGTTAAATACATGTTAAGCCTTTCATGTCTTTTAGCAATGAAAATGTACAATCACAAAGGTTTATAAAGAGGCTCTTGGAGCTTAACATTCACTGACGATTAGCCATGCTTTGTACTGTTAGTCGATATTTGGAACGAGACTTGGTTCATTTGCAAGCATTCTTAATGCACTGAATAATATCAGAGATTACCAGTTTCCTGCAAATTAATTTTTCTTTTTATGTTTAAAAGCATTTAATGGAAAAATAATGCGAGTATCTCAATGTAGAGCTGTTTCGCTGGTTCCAAAAACGAAGTGTTGATCAGATCGCACCATCTACTGGGACTCTGTGGAACTACATCGCTGCTTTGGCGTGCGCTCAGACGAATGCTGGATTCACGGCTTGCCCTGCAGTTCATCAGACAGCAACTGCCAAGTGCTATTTAGCCACTGCAGTTGCTGCACTGGTTTGATCTGACCTGTCTAGTCTGATCTGAACTTCTGACCTGACCCGGAACACACGCACTTTTATTTTCCCTCATGTCATCTTCTACAACAAGAAATAGTGAAATACCAAATAGTAGTAGTTGTAATGTGAATGTTTGAACATAAATTTCCCTCTGTCCACCCCTTAGCCACAGATACCATGATACTTACACCATGCCAAAGACATTCAATGCAGTTTTAAACATGAAAATATCATGAGGAAGACTTTGGAGTGTAAAGAGAGATAGCTACAGCATGGGAGAACAGACTCTCAGGTGTGAATGTCTTGTTGCTAAATTTCCCTCATAGGATGCTAGTGATATCTCAAACAGCTGTACCATGGAAAAGACCTTGATCCCACTGAAGTCAAAGTCAAAAATTCACACTGGCTTAGCAGAGGATGTTGTTTGGTCTTATGAAGCAGGAAGTAGAGTAGGACAGACACTCGCTCTGTCCTGCGTTCAATGTGGGAAGCTCCAGGATGCAGCTGTGGTTTCATTCTCCAAGCTCTAGTCACTGTTTATCTACTGACATGTTAGGAGAGATTGTCACTGTTCCGTGAGCCATGGGTCAGTCCTTGCAGAGGGCACAAACCAGTCCTCCTTTCTGGGTGGAATGCTGACTTCTACAGGTATGTCTGAACTTGATGCTATTTCACTCCCTAACACTGAGGATGTAGCTCCAAAACACAACCAGGGGTCAGTGTAGGTACAGTATATTTCTGCCCAAAATAAGAAATGCACTGCATTTGATGGACAGCAGCGTATGCTTGCAGCACAGAAGGCCAGTGGTATCCTGGGTTCAATCAGAAGAGGGGTGGCCAGCAGGGAGAGGAAGGTGATTGTCTCCCTCTGCTCTACTCTGCCCTCATGAGGCCCCAGTTGGAGTACTGTGTCCAAAACTGGCGCCCCCAGCGTGGGAAAGATATGGAGCTGTTGGATAGGGTCCTGAGAAGGATCACAAGGATGATCCAAGAGCTGGAGCATTTCTCCTAAAAATCAGGCTTAAGGAACTGGGTTTGTTCAGTCTGGAAAAGAGAAAGCTGAAGGGAAACCTCATTGCATCTTCCAGTATTTGAAGGGAGTTTATAGGAAAATCAACTTTTTACACAGATAGGCAGTGATGGGACATGAGGGGATGGTTTTAAACTAAAGGAAGGGAGGATTTAGATTAGGTGTCAGGGAGAAGTTTTTCATGGAGAGTGGAGAGATGCTGGAATAGGTTGCCCAGGGAGACTGTGGATGCCCTGTCCTTGGAGGTGTTTAAGGACAGTTCGGATGGGGCCCTGGGTAATCTGATCTAGTACTTATCTAGAGGCTGGCAACCCTGCCTGTGACAAGAGGGTTGGAACCTGATGACTCTTGAGATCCCCTCCAACGTAAGTCATTCTATGGTTCTACAGTGCCACACACGAAAGGCCCCACTCATGGAGCCTTCTGAAGACCATGGGGCACAATGATAACCTGTAACCAGAGGTGCCCATGCACAGACTGACCAACATTTCCAGCTGAAGGCCCTTCGCCTCTCTGAGCAGCCCAAGGCACTTGCCCAGGGGCTTCCCATGAGTGAGGGGCAGCAGGGCCACCAACCAGGCCTCCCTCCTGATGAAGCTGTGCCAGGTGCTGACTGTGTTGTGCCGTCTCCAGGTCTGAGCACAGCCAGTGTTCGCCACTTGGTGGAACCCTCCTCAATATAAAAAAGGGCAGAGAGAGCCAAAGTGGAGAGAAGAGTAGCGGAGTAAAGAGGGAGAGCCTGTCTCTGTACATGTTGGGGTCGGTTCAAGCTGTTGAAGCTGTATTGCTACCTGCAGCATATAATCTTTTTCCAACCAAATAGTTTGGATTTAGACGCAGACCCACATGCCTGGAATGTGAATCCGCTGCAGATATAACAGTGCCTTCATGTAAATTATGTCTCTGGTATCTGCTGTAGACAATAGAGTTGGTTAATTCAGCAGAATGTAATGAACGTGTAATACCTAGGGGGTTCTTAGCCTGCCCAAACCTGGACATCATTTTACTGTATATCCTCTTTTTGTTCTTAGGCGAAAAGTTCCTTGCCTTCTTTAATTTTCACACATTGCCTTTCTTTACTCAGCAGCAGCAATGTGTTTATTACACTACACAAATACAAAATTATCTGCATGCCACCAAGCTGACTGCCTCATTCACTACTTCAGGCAAATATCTTCTTCAGATGAACACCATATAAGCTCATTTACTGCTACTTACTACTACTTCTGCCATGGTAACAAGTTAGCATGAAGTTCACTTAGGGGAACCTCCTTTTTATAGTACACGGTCTGAGTTCCCAGCTTAGAGAAGCACAGACCCAGACAAAAATGTGGCATTTAGACATGAGTCTGCTGTCAGCTTGGTGGATACAGAGGGAGGATTTGGAACACACTCTGTGAACTACTGCATCTGTTCTACTTTGTTGGAGCATCACTACCCACTACAGCCGCAGTAATGCGCTCACAGTTTTTGAGAAACATTCTTTCATTACACCTTACCTATTAATTAGGTATAGCAGTAGCTTCCTTATTTACATTCTCCCCATCACAGTTAAGCCAGCAGAAGTAATCTCTGAAATGATGAAGCAGGCAAGCAGCCCAGGCACAGTGACAACAGCACCACAGTAGCAGGGCCAGGTGGGCACAGCACATGCCAGCACAGTGAGGACAGCTGCACCCGCACGGCACCACAGCTCTGCACATGCTCTGTGTGCCAGCACAATCCCATTCACGCTCCAAAGCTTGTTTGTCTACAGACAGCACTCTGCTGCTGAGGCTGGGTGAGCTGCAGCATCTCTCAGAGTTGCTTGCAGGCAAATTCACTCAGTGAAGGTGTTCTGTAAAAGCTAAGCTTCCAGGGATGTCATTTTAAGAGGGTCCATGGCAAATAGAATATACTATTCCTATCAGGCTGATGATAATGTCTTTGCCTTGACAACAACCTGCAGCCATTAAGCAAGTTTAATTCTCTGACAAGAAGGTTGGCAACAGCTACCATTGTTTACTGTAATATATGGGATTCCTTCTTGAAAACCCTGGAGATGGTGTTTGCCCGGTCTGGTTGTAAATACTGAGATACCCCACAATGGATTTCAGTTCCTCATCTGTATTTGACCAGCACAAAGGTAAGTCACTGCTCCTGATTTCAAAACCTCTGGTGCTCCCATGCCTCCCATGCAGATGTACTAAGATTTTGTGACAGAATCAATGGTAAGATTTTTCGGAAAAGATCAGGAGATTGATTTTGCTTACATAGGGGGTCGTTTCTTCTGTCAGTCTCAGACACAGATATTTCAGCCTATTGATATAGTTATCTTTAAAAATAAAATGTTTTAGTAGATGAGCTACAGTATTCGGTTGCTCTTACACTTAACGTCAACAAATAAATGTATAGATTTATTGTTTATAGTTTATATTTGTGCTTTTGGGTATATGCATATATGTAAAGCAATGGAAACATTAGCAAACAAGGTACTTTAAAATTGAGAAAAAATAAGAAAAGCTTATTTTCTTACATCTGCTGGTTTGTACGTGCTGAGAGGACTAGATGGTAATGAGTGATTGACTTTGCTTCAGAAAATATTAGATGTATAGGTAAGTATTGCCATAATTATGAATTTAAGATATCCTTAAGAGCCAAAAAGTGAAGATTTGCTACATGATAAAGTTGCTACGGAAATACTAATGCCTCTTTGCTGTCTGTTTTTAACTTAAATGAATGAATGTAATGTATTTATTTGCCTAGACAAGCTTTTCTTTCTTGTTTTCTAATCCACTATCAAGAATATAGTAGTATTCCTCCTACACTGTCAAAGCAGGAAGCAGTCACTGCTTATCTGTGCTGCAATAAATTTCCCTTGAAGTCAGTTTGCAAAATTATTCTTTTGCGGTGGTCGCTGTTTCCAGCACATGCTCTCAAAGTGCACCAGCTGATGTAACCATACTGGCCCCACAACAAAGGTGCTGAGGAACTGTGTGCCACAGAAACAGGGACAGGTCCTCCCCGGTCATGTTCAGATGACATACAGAACATTTCCTCCAAAAGTACAGAGGTGTGGGGCTGACTGAGCTTCAGCAGCCCCAACAGCCATTCGGAAGCTCTCCTGCAGCCACTGCACCATGCTGTGTGCTGTCTGGAGCACAGGGAGGGCATGGGTTCATCCTGCACGCTTGGTGCTGTGAGGCTGGCTGGTGGACAGGGAGCTGGTGGATGTGGTGCCAGCAAGGGGGATGAAGAATAACCAGGGCTGGGAAGAAGCAGACAGGGCTGGGGAGCAGTGCAGGAGACTGAACCAAACTACATTAGCTGGATACAATTGAAAGAGGCGAGTGGCAGTATCTGCCAGTACCTTCCTGGCTCCTGCTCTGCTGCTGTCCTCTCACTAGGACATTTTCCATGCTGATCCCATTACTATGCTCAAACAGCGTCATCTCCCAGCCCTACACCTCATTTTTCATGCAGCACCTTCCCAGCCGCAAATGTACTGCCCCTCTCCACCACAGCTGCAGAACTGCTGGCTCACAGAACTGCTGCCTCACTGCCTGCCCTCCTGCCTGCTGCGTGGGATGCAGGGGGAGCAGGGGCAGCATGAAGTAAAGGACACTGAACCCACCCACAAAGAAAGCTCTGTTTGAAGTGTGCAGGGCACAGTGGATTTTAGCTAAATACCATTTCGTGACTTGACATATTACCAATTCAATTTAAGGGAGAGTTTTTTGCAAGGAGAAGCAGCATGTTATTCATTGAAGCAATTTCTAAAAATGACAGAATGCAGACTGTGTATTAAACACAGTGATCAATATCCATCAGTCTGATAAATCTTCCCCCACAATCTCGTCTCAGTTCCAGTCATCAGAAAATTCCTCCAACCGTAGATGAAGAAAGAAAATCACACGGTCTCTGCAACAATTCCTTTGATATTGCTCATTTCTATCTTATATCATTTATGAACACTAATAGTGGTAGCACTGTGAGACTTCCAGAAGCCAAGCCTTCCCTCTCCTCTAAATGCTGTTCAGTGCCATTCAGGAGCTTGCTGTACCTGGCTTGGCATGTTTAACAGTTAAACAAAGGAATCAGAAAAAGGTTTTGATGGTTACATTCATAGCCAGGTACACACAGGGATTATTACTTTGTTAAACAATCACGAAATTTTTAATATTAGAGGGAGAGTTATGGTTTCCAGCATCTGCACTCATCCACCCATGTGCCAAGCCCAGGAGATGCACACCGTTGCTGACACTGGTTACCCCAGTACAGTACAGAGTGACTGTATTATTTGAGACATCTGAAAATTGGTAGAAGAGGATGCTCATTGCACTCAGTGGATGCAGACCTTTGTAATGGCAAATTGCAGTGAAGTGAGATTGCAATGTCACACTTGAGTCACTGTCAGGGATTCATTGTGTTTTGGTGAAAGCAAGCAGCATCTTCTTGGTGAAATCACATAACTGTCTGCATCTGTTGTTAAGCAGTGGGAAATCATGTATAACACTTGGCTACTGGGTACAGGGTGGGAATATGGTGGTACATTTGCTTATTGAAAAAGGACAGAAAATTTTGTGTATAAATATTTCTTCTTTCTGGTGAACATGAATTATTCTGTCATCCAGCTTTCAGCTCTAAAAGCTTGTGAATTTTATCAGGGTCTAAATCCATCATTGTCAAGACCATGTGCAGTCAGCTAATCTGCAGTGAAATTATTTGGATCTTACAAATCCAGTGCAGTATCAAGCTGGCACTTACTTACACCAAATAGTCACTTTGTAAAATAACAGTTCAGCCACCATCACGAACTGTGTAAAGCATAATCTTTTCACATGAAAGTCAGAGGAGTGTTAATATCATAATGAGTATAATTCCACTGCTGTGAATCCTGTGATCTTTCTGTGCATTTCTTTATGTACCTCCTTTCAGACCAAAAGACTTACATTGTACTTGGGACAAGTGATACACTTTTTAAATACTGCATCTTATTTCAAGTAGGTTGGCTTTTAGCTGTGATTCTTTCTGAGAATTTTTGCTATAAAGAGAGCTTCACAGCAGTTTTTCCCTCCCTTTGCTACACACACAGCTGCGAGCTGGTTTTCCTGACTTCCTGAACATCACTTTCACCAATGGCAAAATATTTATTTTCCAAAATATAACGCATTTGAAACAGCAGAAGTGCTCCTTGGCATTTACAGGGCAGCAAAACAGTAAAAGAAATGTACCTAACACAACTGCAGATAGGGGCCAGGCTCCCCCACTCTGGGAGGGTTAAACTGGAGGAGGAGGGAACAGAAGACTGCATCACTTGCAGCCTGGTGCAACCAGGGATAATGACAACCAGGACCTCTTGGCATTCCCTAGTCCCTGTCATATGAAGCATCAGAAGAACACATAGCCATCTTCCTCTTCTCCCCCCCAACCAGAGCCACATGTGTTGTCTTAGAGAGACCTACAGTTCTGTGATTCTGTGACCCCATCCCTCGAAGTCAGGTCATGCTCCAGAACTGGAATTAGCGTCTGCCCATTATTATGCCAGATGCACCACATGGTTGCTCTTCTATTCCTGTTGTCTCAGTCTCCCCTGCCAGCAAGGGATCAGCTTGGCCCATGCACCTCCTTCCTCTGAAGCTAGGTTTTCTGATGGGGAAAGGCAAAACTTGAACATGACTTTATACCACTGTCCCCTAGTAGGACTGGAGTTAATGCTCTGCTAGAGCAGGTGCAGGGGACACTCACCCTTCATTCAGTTTTGTATCCTCTCTTCCCATGGGAGGACAACTGTTCTGAGGAAAGCAAAGGCATAGGGGAGAAGACATTTGAATCAAAAAAAGGCAGAGTGAATCAGTCCCACATTCAGGTGTGTATCCATGGGTTCATCTTCCTGTCACCTTGCCCTCCATGTAAGCAACTGCCCTGCTCAGGAGATGAAGGATTTCTTCTTCTAACTGGATTGCTCTGCTCCTGACTCACAGTAGGAAAACAGAACCTAGAATGTACTCAAGAAACACTGAGGGACGTTGTTAGTGAGCATGGTGGGAGTGGATTGATGATTGGACTTGATAATCTTAGAGATCTTTTCCAGCCTTAATGATTCTATGATTCTAAACAGGAAAAGAATAAGTGATGGCCCCTGTGTTACTCTGTCTGTACCTGATTTCTTCCTCCACACCAGCTTCTCTGTACCACTCCCATACGTCAGCTACCAGACACAGCTGTGAGAGGCACTGTGCCAGTGCTTGTGGCATCTCCTGGGTAGCTCTGGAGGGTGGCCAAAAGGAGCAGCACCTGTGATGAACCTCTGCCTTGTCCCTTGCTTTGTTCTGGAACAGTCTTCAGCAGAGCAACACACAGGTCAAAGTATCTGGGGGAAACGTCGTGTCCTATGAATGGCAGACTCTCCAGCAGAATAGGAAATCAGTTAGCATTTTTAATTTACGAATTATATACAATGTGTAAGTTGAGAGACCAGTTAGAAGAGGAAAAAGGAAATTTGCGTTAGTGGAGTGGTGGTGAAATGGGAATCTGAGCACTGCTGAAGACAGATTTATTATCAACTCTCCAGTTTTCCCAAGCCCCAAGCCAGGGCTCCAGACCTGACAAACCAACCTTTCCCAGGGTAAAGCTGACTGCATTTCCATGGCAGCCCAGTTTTACAGCAGAGGGTGATGATTGTGTCCCAAGGACAGAAGGTCACTTGTAGGTGACTACACAAAGCCCAGCGTGGAGTTAATGGAGGTTCCCTTGCCACATAGGAAAAGGGTGGCAAGTATTTTAAATTAACTTTAGGGATTTTTTACCACTCAAAAAGATATATAAAAATTTTAATATAAGTTTCATCAGTGTGCTAATATTAATTATTGTGAAAGAGACTTTTTATTGACTCTTTAAATTCTCTTTAGAACACATTATTTTTTCTGATCAGCTTACAAATTCACATTTCCAGAAAACACAAGAAAAAGTCACCATAACCTGTATTAGCTTTGATCGACTCTGTCATGTTATTTAGGAACCATCTTTACTTCTGCTATCACAGCAGTGCAGCAGCGTGGCAACACTTCTGCTCTGGAGCTCTGGCCCTTGGCCATGGTGAATGGTACAGTTCACTGCAGATGTACATCTCTTTGAGACAACAGAGATCAGAAATTCCTCCTTTCAAAGTTAAAGATGAGATTTTAACCGGCCAGCAATACACACTATAGCATTTTATCATAGCATCAGATCTGAACATCTGACTGCTGGATTTAAGAGGCTGAAAGCCCACCCGAGGCCAGGAGAAATATAGGCATATGGAGCATGGGATGTGCAGCCTGGAAGGAAGTTATGAACAAAAGGGTCTGCCACCACAGCAAATCTTCTCATTCTCTCCTCTGGAAACAAAAATCTGTTGTGCTAACATTACCTTTAAAGAGGAAAGGTTGCTTGGAATTCAGGACTAAGATATTTTTCTTGTGTGTTTTTATAAAACTATACAAGTAGGCTTGTGAAGTTTTCCCTTCTAAGGAAAAGGTCATACAAAAGTTATGTTTAAAATTCGCTAGATGGAAAGTCATAAAAATAGTGCAGTTTCAAACACCGGGTACTCTACAAGATAGTGAAGGAAGATGTTCCTGCTCCACATTGGTCACACTCACATGACTCACAGAGCTGAAAAGCACATACAGAATCCCAATCCCAACCAAGAAGATATTACCAAAAACTGGTAGCTAGTCATTTTGACTTTCAATAAATGTTTCTCAATTATAATATGCCAAATAAAAGGAGGAAATGGACATAAAAGTGTAAGTTATTGACCTACTCTAATAAGAAAAATTAGGACTTGTGTCATTGATTGTCATTGTGTCATTGATTGCTAAGTGCCTAGAAAAGACTCTACAACAGGCAAAAACATCATTTCTCCATAAATTAACCATCTGTGTGAAGGATGCATTTAGTTATCGGTGCCTCTGAAACTGATTTTGCCTAGATCAAGCTGTTGGACTTTCCCCAGACCTCTCCCATTGTCTGCCTAACAGCCAGGTTAGGAACACCTCTGCCTTCTCTGAAAATCTACTTCACAACTGCTATCTTTGTGTTCCTGAATATTATATTTGGATATACATTTGAATACATATTAACACATGGCCAGTACCTATTTCTGAAGTAGAATCCCTTTTTTTTTTCACAGTCTTACAAAATACCAATGACACTTTCATGCGCGTAGATATATATATATATATATTCCTTCATGGAACTGTGTCTTTCTGCCTTTTTCATTCTTCCCTCATGCAGATAGCTGTACTTTTATGTAAGTGTAGGGACTGACAAAATGCCACAGAGGTGCAAATTCACTGAGGGCACTGGAGGACTGCATGTGCCTTTGCATCCTTTTTCATCTTCAGCAGGACGCATGACCGTTTGGTACAGTCTTCGTAATTTCAAACAGCTGTTTTTTGCTATATGTTTGCCTTGAAATCTCAGAAGCTGAGGAGTAAGACAGTTTTATAGTACTTTTGTGTCTAAGTGATATCATTCAGAATATGGTGCTCGGGGCTTTATTTATTAGCCATAGCTGTCCATTAGTTTTGCTCTGCCATCACTAGTAGAAAATGGGCAGAACTGTGCCCTTCCAACCCATTGATGACTGTCTCATTGATAGCTTTTGATACTTTCTATGGAAAAATGCATTTGAAGGCAATGCACCCTTTCTTTAGCCAGCTCTTGACTGGTCCTTTGGCAGGGCCATGGCTCTCCTTGTGGGACACAGCGCTCAGATGGGTGAGCTCAGGGCTGGCTGAGGTCCAGGACAGGCTGAGAAATGCCACCCAGCCTGACAGTGCCAGCCTGAGAAATCAGAGTCCAATATCAGTATTTGGAAACAGAAGGAAAACATTTCAAGTCAGAACTGAAGTGGAACATTTACATGTTTGAAGTTGCCAATTATAATAGCCAAAATAAATGCTCAGGTTACTGTAAAATAATTAATACATGGTTAATGGGGATGAATTCTAGCACTTTTATCTCATTTAGTTTTCCTTTTTCCATGTAAGTAAAGTTTTAGAGCAAACAGAAAAGTACTCTTCACTGTACAAGAAATATGCCCTAGTCCTGGGTTCCAAGAACAGTTAACTTTCCTTTGCACAGGCACTGTTAACACAAACCAGAGTGCTGGAGGTACAGTAACACACAGAGAGAACTCCCTGAACACGTCAGAGAGAGAAAGAAATCCTCTGTCTTTTGAGAAGTGCAAGGACAGCACTAGAACTGAGAACACCCTTGTCTCAATTCCAAACTTTCTCATGCAAGTGTTGTCAAGCATATGATGAGCCAGTTCAGTTCTTACTTCATTGTTTCTCAAGTCATGTTACATTAATGCTCTTCTGATTTCTTATGAGAAGTGGAAACTTTAAAGAAGTTTTATTATGCCACTTCAACATTTATATTGAACAGTTTTTTGAAGAAGTAAATGATGAAAAAAAAGACTCAAATGACTAATAAAAGCCACAATGATCTTTGGATACACTTGGTTCCATCTCAAGTTATACAGTCATGCCATTTCAGTGAAATGTGTTATTGTTTTTACTGTTAATCATTTGTACTTGCTCTTGGCTTACTCATGGGCACACTCCTCCCTGTAGGTGATGCAACAGAAGAGACTGACTTGGCTGTGGTTTACCAGGCAGCAGCTAACGGTGATGTGAACACACTGACTGCAGTCATTCGAGAAGATCCCTCCATCCTGGAGTGCTGCGACAGTGAGGGTAAAAGAGGCTGAGCTTTTTCTCGGGGGAATCCCTGCTTTGGATTGCCATTAAATTTTCCACTTTAAGTTCTGATTTTTGTGCTCAGAAAATTATATTTAGTAGCAGGATATGAGAAACTTGTGTTATCCTTTGGAACATCCCCTAGAAATGTATAATCCAGACACTCTTTTATCCTGTGATTGCAAGATTGGTTAGCAAACAGCAGTTTCAATATAATCAGAACACTAACAAGCTATTTTATCTCCTTCGATGCTGAGAAATTTCTGTCATATACATTCATACATACCAAAGTATACCTTTTATCAAAGCCAAATGCTTTGATAAATGCATTCCACACATCTCCAGAGCAGAGGGTTCCAGTAATTTGCACTTTAATAGCATGCACACAGATTCACAGAAAAAAAAATAAGACTTTGTCTTGTGGTTCTTTGCCAATGGGCAAACCATACAATATGTGATGATCTAAATAACCTGTTTTATGTGAGACTGCACTCCTCTTCCTTTGTGCTTGGTTTACTATGTAATCTCATACAAAGTGCCCTCCTGGGGTTGAGTTTTATATCCATCTATTTCCCATGTGAATTAAAGCTTCTCTCAAGGAAGTCCTTGTTTATTCAAAAAAAATTTATTGCAATTCGTTTTAAAAGGTTGTAATGAACCCTGTGTATTCTAATCCTTATCAATATGAAGGGCAATGAGTGGAGGTAGACTGAACTGCAAAAGGGAGCATTTCAGCTCCAGAATAGTCTAGTTTTCTAGTTTGTACATACAAATGTAACTAAGATCTTGTCCTTCAAAACAAAACATATGTCTGTATCCTGCAGATACAGCTGAGTCTGCATAACCTTATCTTGAGTAGAGTATATTTGCACAGCAGTCTCACCAAATACAGAAAGGATAATTACTCTTCATTTGTGCCTGTCTGCATATTATGGTTTCTAACATTCAGGTCTATTCCCAGCTTAGTAATTTTAAATTTCACTATCAGATTCTGCAGGAAAGACTTTGCTGTTATGCAGCAGTTAACAGAATGGAAGGAAGGGAAAGCAATTAAAACATATTATAATCCTGAGCATTAAGAAAATCTGCATATTAAGTCTGAAGGTGGATTTCAGTCTTTTTCCAGCACAGAAGCAGTTTGTTGAATATAAAATAAGTCCTCATCAAGGCGGAAAATAAACTATCCTAGGGCAAATCCAGTCGTTAAAATAAGTTGTTAAAAAATCGTCACAAACACACACAACTTTGCATGAAACAGGGTTTGATTTCATACTTTTGTTTTGAGCCAAGGGACACAGAATGAAACTGGGTTTGAGAAAATTAGCCAAGCTCGACCTGATGACTATTGATTTTGAAGAAGTAGAAAATAAATAGTCTCTCCAGATGCAGAGTTAATGAGGCAGTGTTTTCACTATGCTCTTTTTTGTAATCAGTCTTAACCTACAGTTACTGCCTGCCTCCAAACATCTGAGTACAGCTGTTGGGCAGTTGTGAGAGGAAGGGCTTGTTAATTTACCAGTACTAACCTCAGCAAATAAGCAAATGTCTCTGTCTTGCAGTTTTGACTAAACGAAAATTCTAAAAGAATATTCAACCCCTGCAATTCTGTGGTTCTGTGATTTGACTTTCTTCTCCAGGTTGCACACCTCTGATGCACGCTGTGTCAGGGCGTCAGGTCGACACAGTGAAGCTTTTACTGAAGATGGGAGCCAATATTAATACACAAGATGCATGTGGACGTACCAGTTTATCTCTGGCAACTTATCTGGTATCTGGAATGCGGGTTGGAGGAGGAAATGAGTAGAGCAAAGAAGATTTCTATTTTACTACAGAAAATTAAAAAAAAAAAAGAGAGAAAGAACATTTTAGTGGGAAATATTGGTGATATGTGGATGCTTAGTCTGGATGATCTCAGGGGTCTTTTCCAACCTTGGTGATTCTATGATTCTATGATTTGGTTCTAGATAGCAATGAAAATGTGAACTTTACTGTAATGCAAAGCTGGGAGCTCTGTAAGATTCTCAGAAAAGGATCAGAACTCCTTTCAGAGTGTCCTTTTGGGTTGCAAAATCAGCATGTGGTGTTGGAATCTCGCTCTATCCAGAGTCCTCTGCATGGTTTCAGAAACGCTAGTGGTTTCCTGTGCACTGGAAAAGAGCTTTAAGTTCCCTCCTGTTTTTAATAGGTAGATCAGCTTCTTCCCTCTCCCTCTCAATATCAGATTTTTACTGTTCTGCAGGGAGCACAACTCTCAACTCTGAGTGGCCAGCTGGCATGATTACCTGGACACCACAGGAGCCTGGGCGTTGCTTTTCCCTTCACTATAGAACTGGATGTGAGATGGCTAGATGCAAGGTGCTGTGGGTGTCAGTTCAAATCATAAGCAATCCAATCCCAGAATTAACCCACATGAAAGCAACAGTAGAGGAAGGCATCCCACAGAGAAGTTGAGGAAGGGAAATTTGATGCTCTGGTGCTCTCCATCTGAAGCACATTTATTGTCCTCTTCTTCTTGGTCTTCTGCTTCACACTGCAAGGACTTCAGGATGCAAAGGGGGAGTGGGGAGCAGGTTAGCTGGTCAGAGGGGCTGACCACAGGCTGGATAAATGCCAGTACTCTTGAACAGACATAGTGGCAGCTTAATTAAATCACATCCCTTGCATCTAGTTTCTTCCTGCAAATGCAGTACAAAAGCAATGCTTCTCCTCAGCTATTACATGTTCAGCCAGAAAATATGTGTAGAAAGTAACAAAACAGATTGTCTCATTCATTGCAAGGAGCATGTCCCTCTTCAGAACAAACATTTCCTCTGCCAGATACTTAAAAAAAATCCCATAATTAGTATCATGCTCCTTTTTTCCTCCCTCTTTTCCCACAGGGGAAAAATATTCTTTGGGAAGAAAAAGAAATGACTGGAAAGGATTTAAGCCACCCAGGCTTCAAAGTTTCCATTTCTGTTTCGGTGATGGATGTAATCAGAGGTCTTGAGAGCATTTGGCTGTGATGCCTGTCCAGAGAACTAAATTCAACAGAACTCTGTGTTCACAATCCCATGCATAATAAGTCATACTTCCACCAGGAACCACAGCAGAGATGTTCTGATTCCTTCGGTCTTTTTCTCTACAAATGCTGGTAATGCTGGTCCAACATAGATCATATAGGAGGGAATGGCCTTTATTGATTGCTTGCAGAGGTTTGAAGAAAATATTTAAACACACTCCATTTCCATGGGACTGAGTGTATGCTGAAAGATTTATGCAGTCACAACTAGACTGTTTACTTGCTGTTTTGTTGAGGTGATCAGTACAAGGTTTTAGTCCAAGAACAGATTCATCCTACCTGTTTTGGTGTTGTTTTCAGTCAAACGTTGTCACTAAATCAAACTTCTGCAACAATGCTTATAAGACTGCACTCCAAGGCTTTTTAGTATTGATTTGACATCCCCGCTAAAATCTCATAAAGGAAATTAGATTAAGTGCTCATGTTCTTGGTTTAACCTGTTATAATTAAATTCACATGCAGGAATATGTGTGGTATTTGTTAGTGTTACAGGAATTAGCAGGTTTTTAATGACGGTTTACAAATTCAGTACTTGCCACAGCTGCAGAAAAAAAAAAAAGAATGTGGTGTAAATAAAACTTTGTTTTAATGGAAGAATTAGGCTGAGACAGACTTCAGAGGGAAACCATCGTCAGTGCTGAGATCCATATTGGAGAAACCAAAGACCATTTCCTCAGCTGACTGGAACAGCTAGTGACATGCTGATGCCAGAAGCACCAAGCAATGATCTGGTCTGACGTATTTTACTTTCCTCTTTGACATGTTATAAGTTCTTTTTTTAGGGCTGGTTGGAAGGCTGTGTCAGCCTGCTCAGAAATGGTGCTAAGCAAAACATACCTGATAAAAACGGGAGGCTGCCACTACACGCTGCTACTGCAGAGCCTGATGTGAGGTATGTCTGATGTTCTCACAGCTTTTGTTGATTGAATCTCAACAGGTAGTCCTCAGATCAGCTACACAACCCAAAGGAGAGACCAAGTCACATAGTTAGCTTAACAGTTACACTTTGTGACTTGCCCTTTTGTTTAATGGTTATCATAAAGAGAAGAGGGTAGAAAGAAGGAAAAGCATTGTGCAACACTTCTAAAATAGGTATGGCCAAACAAGATGAGGAGACCAATACAAAGTCACAAAAGCAAGAAAAAAAATATATATATGTAACAGAAGTTGAAACTCAAGGTTTCCCTCAAACCTTCTGCCACCTCCTGTGAGAAAGGTTACAAGAAGCTTCATAGCTTCATTTCTGGATGAGTGAAGTTTTCCACGTGACGGTCTCTCTGGGGAAGCTGAGGTTTGGTGGACTGTCCTGATTTTAAACTGGAAGAAGGCAGATTTAGACTAGATATCAGGAAGAAATTCTTTACTGTGAGGGTAGTGAGACACTGGAATAGGCTGCCCACTGAGGTTCTGGATGTCGCCTCCCAGGAAGCATTCAAAGCCAGGCTGGATGGGGGTTTGAGCAACCTGATCTAGTGGAAGGTGTCCCTGACTATAACAGGGGGGCTGGAAATAGACGACCTTAAAGTTTTTTTCCAAATCAAACTATTGTGCGATTCCGTAATTTTTCACTCTTTTTTTATTCTTACTGATGGTGGTGTACTAACTAAAGCATGAGTAGATCAGAAGTCATAAGAAAGGTTGTCTCATTCTCATCTGTGATGATGGGAAGTGTTTTTATGAGTCTTGATTTTCACATTTGAATAATTCATTCAAAAAACTTTCCTAAGTAAATAATGTCTGGAGACACTGGAGACAGGTAAAACATTTAGCAGATGTAAAATATTTGTGTGATTTAATCACTGAGGCTATGGTTTTATTGTTCTATCCATATCAGACCAGAGCTCTTTGCACTTCCACAGATATTGCCTCACTGTCTTTTTGGCAGCTTTATTTCCTTTCCACATTCATCACTGCTTCTCGTGCATTCCTTTGAGGAAATAGTTTGAAGCTTCTGCAATAGTATGAATGCATTATCATATTTCCACTGAAAGAAAATAGCATTCATGCAGTTCTGCCATGCTGCTACTTGAAAGGGTGCAAATACAGCTTAACAGTAGTACATAGGACTCTGAACATTTTTCATATTTTTCATGGATATGTGCAAACCTTTGCTTTAACCAGAAATCTGTCACTGTTTGATTCTTTTCCTCCATCTGCCCTCTGGGGTTGCCCCATACCCGATAGATAGGACTGGAGGAGAGGCTTTTCCATTGTGGCCATTGCCATTCTCCTGAGTGCTGTGTCATTGTCAAAAGGGCTCATGTAGCGGTGAGTTAGGAAATGTTTTTTCAGCTGAATTTTAAAATCTGGCTATGCTCTGCTAAAACCCTGTGTGTTTCCAGTGCATGAACCACACAGAAAGCCAGAAACTGCGATCAGCCAGTTTACATCTTATCTAATCTAATCTAGTCTGATCTAATAACTCATTCACTTGCATCAATGCATGTTCCACAAAGCCTAAGAGAAAAGGCAGAAAGGAAATCCGTGGACTTACTGATCTTTACCTTAAGAACAGATAACAGAGAAATCTCAGTTAAAATGGTTGAATATCTATACATTCACTGCTAGCATTGCTGTTGCTATAGAGCATATAAGAGAGCCAAGATTTGTTGATAGATGCTCTACACTCTAAGAATGACATGTCCTTCTCTTCACTGGTTTCCTTGAAAATATCTGGGGTTAAGCTACAGAACTGTGTAATAGACCATAAAACTGTGATAAAGGGGTTTTACAAGCACATTGTAATTACCTCATGTTATCTGCTCAGTAGCCCTTATTTACTTTGACTTGTTCTCAGATATCGAATTTCTTATATTTGGGTTGGTGTTATTAAGCCAATTGAGCATGAAATCTCCCCATTTCTTTCCTTTTTTCAAATTAATCACAACAATTATAAAAATTCATCCCCTTCAATTTCCACACTTTGACTCCACAATACCATTCATTCTTCATGTGATTCAGAAAAGGAGGTGTAACAACCATTTACTACAACTGAATGTATTCATATGTAAACAGACTTGATGTCCTGATAAACTGATGGGATCTACACAGTCTTCACCGTTTAAGGAAATGCTAGTTAGAAAAGGAAAATAAATTTGGACTTCTTGCAGCTGTAGGTATCATCGACAAACAGTTAAGGTTTTCCCCAGCAGAACAGACAGATCATCCCTAAGCAACTGTAAATTATTTTGAATAATGACTAGTCGTTTATTTCTGAGAGAAGAAAAAATAATTTCACAGCAACACTCTCAGCTTGATCTGATGAACACAGTTCAATCTGAAAAAAGTATTGGAAGATGCTAAAGTTACATCCATCCGTGCATTATCTGTTCATTCATCAGAGTTCCCACCCCAAGGTGGTACTTTATTTTCTTCTAACCTCCTTGCAAAAATAAAAAATAAAATAAAATAAAAAGAGTATTTTAAAGTCTGTTTTGAAGGTTTATTACAGATTTGCACCTTGCAATGAACCACAGTTTTACATTATGATCTTATTTAGGAGTTCACTACATAAGCATCTTTCCTTTTACTAGAATAAGAAGAGCACTACATCTACCACAGTACCTATGTGATGCAGCTTTGTTACAGGCTATGTCATTTCCATGGTCTACTCATTCACTCAGCCTAAGCAATCTTCATTCTACTACGCTACATAACCATCCTCTCTAAAGCCATAGTGATTTCAGAATATCTTCATAGGAGGCCATAAGCAAAACCTTCACAGTGTTAAAAATATCATTGCACTTTCGTAACATTTCATGTGACTATTTTATTGCAGCTGTTCCCTCCACCAGAGGGGAGTGTTTGTAGTCTGATATTCCATACAGAAGCGAAGCAGTGCGCTGCTGTATATTATACTGCGACATCGGCTCTATCCCAGCAGAAACACTGTAAATCCTTGGCAAATGCAGTTAGTCAGTACACGCATAAGCATGCATGCATGTATACAAACACACATGCAAAAGTATGCGCAATGTAATTAAGGAGCACTAAAAATAATTTTTGTAAACATTAACATTTCTGTTCGTTAAAACTTTCTAAAATAGAATGAGGAATAATTTCTCCCAGAAATTGCACAAAGGTAGTGTTACATACTTCTATTCACCCTGACAATTAACAAAAGGATACTTCCTAGTGGATCTGCTTTTGATTCCTAGCATAGAACCTCTGTTGTTACAGTAAGCTATAAGGTTTTAATTGCTTTTCTAGCCCAGACCTAAGACTCTGACATGTGCCCATCACTAAGACCGTTTTGTCTTGAAATTGCAAGTTTTCTTTCTCAAAAGATGTCAAAATTTCAGGTTTAGTCAGTAGTACTGTACACTGATCATGTCATTGTTTCCACAGGCTTCTGAACGTGCTTCTGCAGCAGTCAAATCTTAGTGAAATTAATCATCAGGACAATGAGGTGAGTGAGCTTGTGCCATGAATCACTGTCCCAGGCCCTGGGATCATACAGTTCATCCTGTTCAGAAAGAGTCCACTGAACATTATGATGAGAGTATGCATAAGCCAAATATTTCTATAATGCACTTGCTGAACTCTGCAGAGCCCTATCTCATTTTTCCCACATATGTGATGCTTCTTTAGACTAACAAAATTTCTCCATTTACTGTCAATTATTTTAACCAGTCTCTTATCTCACTTGCCAAGACATAAATTGCTTTTGGCTCTTCTTAAGTTAAACAATGGGCTTAATCTTCATCTTTTCCAAACTTCCCATCATTAAAGAATTAACTGTTCTCAAGAAAAATATCAGAAACCTGGTATAGCACAGGAGAACTGTCTGATAACAAAATATTTTCTGATCCTCAAATAGTTGCTCCCTGCATGTGTGAGTACAGTATGCACAGGAGAGTGCCAACCCCCCAGTTGTATTGTCCAGATAAAGAAGCCAAGGCACAAGATAGACTATATGTATTTTCATATGTTTCTCTTCACACTAGCAAACACTCAAGGATGCTTCCCATCTTCATGGTGCCAGAACCACCACTGGGCTGCTAATTTCTCCTCTTCACATGAGCCTTCCATGTCCACAGGACAGTTTGCAGACCCTGCTTACAGCATGCTAAACAGACATCTGATTTGTCTTGACACAGAGTTACATTGCTAATAAATTGCATGGAATCGTGGGTGACAATTTCAACCCATAGTGGCTGCTGCAATGCATCACTGAATGCAATTTGGAACTTTTAGTCCAGCTCCAGGCACTTGGCACAGGGAAGATATTTGTTCAACTGTCAATATAAAGCCCTAAATATTCATGTTTTCTAAAAACTGTGGATCCTCACAAATGATTTCAGCTGACAGGGTTGTTCACTTGGCACAAGTAAATCACTTCAGATTTCTCATCCTCTACTTTAGAAAAACACACTGAATGATGCATTAAAATGTATCAGTAAAAAATACATCTGGAAGTTTCACATGGTTTCCACAACCATAACTTTCTGTGGATGTACTTAGGAAACCTAAGACAACAACGGGAAGAAATATTACCTGAAAAAGTCTTGATCTGAGCAAAACTGGTACCACACTATACTTCCCAGAGGCAAACATAGCTGCTGACTGCTTCAGATCCCCATCTGCTCGACTCCATCTGCCCGTGGTTGTGAAACTGTTGATCAAACATCCTCATTCATCTATTTTTCTTCTTTTCTCCTTGTATGTGCCTTATTGCTCTATGTTTTTTCATAAATGTACAATTTGGGAACTTAATTATTTTAATATCACATATTTCTGTGGCTTTGACATTTCTGTTATCACCCCCATGCTCCCTCTCAAAAGCACAGATGACACTGAAGGGTGCACAGATCAGATGGGGATGAGCTGGATGGCCCCTGTCTGCTGCAGCAGGCCCACATGTGTGTGTGCCGCCAACACTAGCTCAGTCCTCTGTGCTCTTGGGGGCACTCTGAAAGGACACATGGAACACACAAATTATTAGAAAAGAGAACAAAACAGGAAGCAGCATTGTGCTCTGTCTCACTCCTGGGTATGCCCACACCTTTAATGCTCGCCGCAAGTGTCATCTGAAAAAGGATGTACAACAAAAGGAACAGAAAAGGACTGCAAAGATTATTATAGAAGAGCTTCCTTTTATGGGCAAGTCAATTACTAAAACAAATTAACTATGAAAGGACATCCAGCTATGTCAGAGGGACGATATAAGTCCACAGCAACAAATTTACGATGGAGAAGATGCACAGAGCATTATTATTCATTGTTTTTTTTACATCTAAAATGATGGGGACATCCAAAGAAATCATCTGACAGCAGTTTTACAGAAAATGAAAGAAAATGCTTTTTCACAAAACGCAAGGTTATCCTGTAGAGGTCTGGATGGCATAGGAAGTCTTTAGTGTGATTACCAAATGTTACATTGTTGTGTATCACTAAGCCTTATTTCTTAACGTCAGAAGTATTTTCTACTGACCCAGAACTAGGGAAAATTTGATCTTTATCCACAGTTCTTACATTCTCATATCACAGCTGGCTCAGCTGATAGCAAAGGTAGGAACAGAAATTTGATTTTTCAAGAATTTTTCATTTTGCCCACATCGACATACTATGAGTAGATGACAATAATCTGGCCTGGTACACTGCAGCTTTCCCTCTGTCAGTGACTGTTCTGACTGACCAGAGCTAGGTGCAAGTATCCGTGTCCCAGATGGAGATTACTTCACTGAATCCTCACTTAACAGCACCTACAGGGTTTGGGAGCCTGTCAATGATAAAAGGTCCCCAGTATCAAAACAGGTGTCCACTGACATCACTGGTAGAACTCTCATTAATTTCAGTGAGACAGGATTAAATTCTCATTTCTGGTTTTACAAAACCAAAACCCCCATTGTCAGAAATGCTCTAAGTCAAGAATTTTGGGTCAGGCAAAGATCTCAGTGATAGCAGCAATTTATTCATTATTGCAATAATGGGTGCACACTCCCTCCTGTCAAGGGAGAAATCTCACTCCTAGTCAGTGAAATCCATTCCATTATATACCCTGGGTCCGACACAGGTAAAACCTCTTCTGGTACTCATTGGTTGACCATCTCAGTCTCACAATCTTCTGACTTTGTTGCTATATTACATTTCCATACAATGATTGTTACCAATCCCATATTCTTCAGATATGGTCAACCAATGAGTGCCATACCTGAAGTACAATGATAAGAGGACAATATTTTCAATAAATTACATACTTGTCCTGTCCTGTACCTCTCCCCTACCCTACATAATTACCTTACCTAGTGCCCGTACCAGTTTCACCTAGGTTGGAATGTCCCAGTCTCAAATTTACTCTGTTCAGCAACTTATTCTATGCTACATACAGAAATGCTGGAAATTTCCACTGCAAAAACATCATCTACTTCTCACACCATGATTAAGATTTGCAAAACCAACTAAAAACAGAACTCCACTTGTTCAATTGTTTTATTTTGTCATCATCCATATTTAAGCTACCTGGGGACTTGAAAAGCATTATATTTGATAGTTCAGAGAAATTAAAGTTTAGGGGTTCAAGCTTTCACTTAGAAAATCACTGCTAACAACTTCTAGTATTAATGTACTGATAAGCTGTCTGCATGGATGTTTCATAGCTTGTGTTTAATTCAACTTGTTAACTAGATTTCTGAGGTTCTATTGAAGTTCCAGTTTCTTTTCCACTTTACATTTTTGCTTTCTCACCATTTTGAATCCCAAGCAAGACCCTTGCGATACATTTTCAATAGTAAAAGACAGTAAACACATCTGCTCAAAGTAAAATGTTACCACATCAGAAAAACACTAGAAATCTGTAAGAAACATTTTGAATTAGTAATATCTTCAGTGCTATGGACTTCAAGTAAACTACAGGTGTATACAACAACACTGATGAAGATGAAATTAACATATCATGGGTTCTCTGAAATGAGACTGACTGAACATTGCTAAAATTGAATGAAAATGCAGGTCAGACACTGCTTTCTCCCTAAATGAGAGGTAACAGCCTCAAGCTGCACCAGGGGAGGTTCAGGTTGGATATTAGGAAAAATTTATTCTCTGATAGAGTGGTAATGCGTTGGAGCAGACTGCCCAGGGAAGAGGTGGAATCACCATCCCTGGAGGTTTCCAAGAAATATGTAGACATGGCACCGGGAGTCATGATTAGTGGGCATGGTGGTGGTGGGTTGATGATTGGAATGGTATTAGAGGTCCTTCCAAACTCTGTGATTCTATGAATCTAAACTGTAAATATTAAATGTTTATATTGTGAGTCTTCTGTTGACATCACTGGGGCAGTTCTGTAGCTTGCTGATTAGAGTCAGCTCATAAAACTTATTTTGAATTAAAGATAAGGTCTGAGTTAAACACCACACTGTGTTATGACAAACAAGCCTTTCTCATAGGACCCAAGCTTAGCAGTTAGGAACCACCATCATGGTCCTGACCACACATCGTTTAAGATGGTTACAGTCAGGTATGAAGGAAGCCTCCATAGTTGTACTGATTGTCTGCAATGACTCTAAAAAGATGATTGGTAGGTTCCCTGTTATATCTAGTTAGGAAATGATAACTAATTATTTCAATTAGGAAATAGGGGAAAAGGGAAGAGTTAGTCCATCCCAAATGGTTTCAGAACAGCCTAACTTTTATACAGCTAGAGGAGATACCAAGTGCATTACTGAGCACAACCTTTATTTGTTCTCTGGGTTTGTGGCTTTCAGGGAATGACTTCACTCCACTGGGCTGCTTTCCATAACAGGCCCCAGCATGCACAGACCCTGCTGCACAAGGGAGCAGACCTGACTCTGGTGGATAAAGACTTCAAAACTGCTCTGCACTGGGCCGTACAGGTGAGTTACAACCACAATTTCACTGGGCTGTTGCTTGTACTGGATCGGTTACTGTGTTGAACTAAACAGAGAAATGGATGCCAAGAACACTCACGAACACCCTCAGGATTTTGCTGGTGAGCATAGCACAAGGACCTAATGCCTGCTTTGGAGGGCAAGGCACACATCAGCTAGACTCAGCACTCCTGCCCTGGAATAACTGTTTATCCCACTGGGACTATCCGTATGCTTCATGCTGAACTCATGCTAGCATTTTTTCACTGAATCAAGGTTGCGGAAATCAGCAGCATAAAGTCTTACAAACAACCTGTGGGAAGAAAGTAAAATAAATGCAAATTAAAATATATTTAAACAGTTATAGTTGTGGAATAATTGGATGAATGTTTGGGCCCCTGCTTAGTGGCAATTAAGGAAGAAAAGGAACAACTCAGTAAAGTGTTTTATGTCGCTCATTAAGTGATATAAAATACAATGTCGTTTTATGAAGTTATGCATAAAGTTTACTGCAGAAAACATCCTGAATGAAAAGGGGAGAGCAATCATATAAATGTGTTTTTACTTGTTAGCTTACCATGGCAAGTTCTGGTATCGGTGTTCAAAACACCTGCATAGCAGATAAGCAAAAACAGAACTTGAACATAAATTCAGTAACATTTTCCTACAATGACCAAATATTTGCATCCTCACCTGATCCATGTCCACTCTTGTTAAAGTATGTGTTACCAAAGAAATTGAAAAGCTCCAAACTGCTGTACACTATAAATGAGTAAGGACATCTACAACAAATAATCTATTTGCTTCAACCTCAGTCTCACACTGATGATTCACTAACAGTTATTCTTTAACCTTTGTAACTGATGTTATTTCAACAGAAGTTTAATTCTTTATTCCTGACCAGCTCAAACGTTGTTGCTCCCTTTGCTACTGTGCCTTTGGATGCTAAAAACCATTGTGCATTTTGTTTAGGCTTGCTCCTGTGTAGCCTGTTTCCAGTGGCAGCCCTCTGAAACTTATTGCAGGCACCTGCAGGAGGGACAGCGGTCTGGATCATAGCTCTGGGACTGAGCAGCCTACCAAACAGAATAACAAAGGAAAATCCCCCTCACTTCAGCACCCCCTGAGTCCCAGTCATCTTAATCATTTGCTCATTCTGGTTTGTAAATGTCATAATTCAACTCCACTATTAATTCCTACCTCCAGCTGTGTCCCACAGACTGGCAAAACAGTGCTTAAAAGGGGGTAAAATTGCAAATGTACAAAATCTGTGATGGTTCAGTTGGAGGAAAGTTACAAATCTCTCTTCCTTCTCCCCTTAAACTGCTCTCAGAAGTCAGAGGAAATATGAGCAGGAGGACTCCAATTCTTGTCTTCTTGACAGATTCCTGCTATGAAGCCTCATAAATCACTTATTCCATCCACATTTTTCCTCCATACAACAGGTCAAGAAGGGCTAGTTCAAATACCAGTGCCTGGAATAGGTCTGTGAGCAGTTCTCTTACAGAGGCTTTTCCAAGAGAAAACACTTTCAGCCAGTGCTCTCTGTTGCTTTATTAGGCCCAGGGGAAAGAGGCACTCTGAACAACCATGGCTTTCTCTGCTATTACATCTCTGCTGCATGGCATCATCATCATTCTCACATATCCATTTTAATATGTTCAACAAGTGTTCTCCCTAGGATGAAGGCAGGACCATGTTCCTTGACAGAAAATGTTTAATAACCTCTCCCATAGCCACTGGAAAGACGATATTTTTCCTTTAAGAATTGCATTTGTATCTCCAGAGCACAAAAGCCTCACAGAGCTCAGGCAGTTACAGCTGCAGGGCCTGTTTTTGGCTGAATAGGGCCTTGTGTTTAATTTCATTTCTTAAAAATGCAGTAAGGGGAAGACCAGGCACAGCACAGAAACTTGTTTCAGAAGCTGCACGGTAAAGGTAGTCAGTACACACTAGGCTGAAACACAGAGCAGAACCACATAAAACCACATCACCCACTATTGGAAGCCCAGTCCTCCTGAGTGTTCTGCAGAGAACAATTGCTCCATGCTCTCCATTTCCAAGAACACTTGTTTGTGTTCGGTGTCCCACCAGGCAGACAGGGGCTGCAGAGACCTTGCCCACCCGAGGCCAGGTCTACCAAGCAGCTCAGACTTCCTGCTGCCTCAGTTCATGTCTTCAATGCAAATATGTTACATTGCTATTGGAAATACACATCATTTGGATCTGAAGTGAGAAAATCTTGTGTCTAAATTTTCATGCATAAAATATGAGTTGGTACGGATAGGGCTATAGTAGGAGTGTCTTGGATGTTCCTCTCCTTTCATTCCAATCAGCAAGTGATGGGATCCTGTAATCATATTTATAACCAGAACCTGTTAAGCGGTATTGAAATGAAATTTAAAGCCTATTTAAGTTCTAAATAATAGTACCATTGAAATCCTAGTAAAATATAATATGTACTAATATGTACATAATATGTATAATATGTAATATAATAGTATTTATAGTAAAATATAATATGTTATTATATAGTAGAATACTACATGCCACTATATCATAATAGTATTATCAGTACCTCAGGAACATCATGGGAAGATTTGGATGCTTCCTACATTGTCTTGCCAGTTGGAATGAATTTTACCAGAAGTTTCTTTGTCTCTTAAAAATCTGGTTCCCAAAGTCATGATTATATCAGCTTTCATTTTAAAAACAAACAATGAAACCAAGATTTCCAGAGATCATTTCTTGTAAAGCTAAGAAATGTGAAACTGTAGAATGAAGTAGTAACTAAAAGAAGCCATCAAATACAATTTTCTGCCATATGGAGCTGCATTGTTGGTTTTGTTTTGTTTTGTTTTTTAATATTTTGACTTGCAGCATTAAATTTAAAAAAATTACAAACCTGGAATACTTGCTCCATAGAAACAATGCAATTATTTAATTCCCCACTTTCCTGAGAGCAGAAAGAACTGTCATAATGACTTATATGTACAATAAAAGGAAAGCGCAGTTACCAATACGCATTCAGTTGGGAAGGCACAGCAATGTCTGGGTGTTGCCTGGAAAGTGGGAGATCAGGGGTATTTCAGGATGTCTAGAAACAAACACACACTGCTTCAGGGCATCTCAAAAGGCCATTAAAGTATATGAACAGGGCACATTTCAAAGTCTATGCATAAATGGGTGTATTTCCTCCATGTTACATGCAGTTTCCTAGAGATAACTATTAAGGGACATTAGCAAATTCTTTTTCCTTTTTTTATGTCACTGATATTAGAAGACAATTTTGACTGTTAAGAAACAAATGAAAAACAGTTCCGTTTTATATTTTTTGTTCAGACATTTCCTTAAAAAATCCCTCTTGGGTCAACATTGTCATTCCAACAAAGGTAAATCTGTTGCTCAGGCATGGCAGCACATCTCTGTAGAGTGAGCTATCAAGTTGCAGAATGAGGAGAAAGAGGAATTGGTAAAAGGATGCTTTTAAGTAAGAAACAAACGTACTCCAATACTATCAGAAGCTTTTAATTTGGAAGGTTATACTAATTTTACAGCATCGTCAACTGTCTTCTGATGCCCAGGATTATTCCCCATTGCTATTCCATTTCATCTACTTAGCTGTCACATATTTCTCCACTTCAGTTTATGCCAGCCTGTAAGCTGAAGCACCCTTTGTGACTTGTAAGTGGTACTGAAGTGGATAAATACTGACATACAAACTTGCCAGCACAGACAGACCATTAGAAAAACTGCCCTTACCTGAAGTTAGTAGTAGATTCTTCAAGCATGAACATGCTGTTGACAAGGTAATTATTCATACCAATCACATTTCTAAGGAAATCAATTGCAGAACTCCCATCTAGCTTAGCAGGAATTTGGGGGGGCGGGGACAAAAGCCACAGGGAAGCGCAGAGTCATTTCCAGACGTCTTCTTAGCACACTGTGTATGTTTAACTTTGTAAGTGGATGCCAGTTCATGAGTCATGTGCACGCACCACACCTTTTGTTTATCTGTAAATGTCCTAATTTCCTATGCTTACAAAAAGGAAGGCAAAGGTTTCCGTTTCTCTTATAGTAGTATGGGATAAATCCTTCTGCTACTGCAGAAGAAAAGGTGACCTATTTTTCAAAGCACTTAAACAAATAGCTCATCCAGAGAAATCAGTCCTCACAACAACGCACTAGCACAGGAAAACTGCCAAGTAGCTTTAGTCATAGGCATGAAACACAGTAAATCATATGCACTTATTACAGAAGAATCCAAGTGAAAATAAATTCCCAGAGAGACTTGGCCAGTCTGTCACGCAGGTTTTTGTTAGAGCAAAGAGAGTGCAAGAGGGGCAGCAACATATGGTAGCCATGCAGGTATGCCTCTGTGACTGTCACCTGGTAACTTTTTCTAACACCCAAGAAGGGTGCTGAGAGCATAAATATTTTAGAAACACCATGTACCCTTCTTGTACCAGAGGCAAGCAGTGCTCTAAGGACCATAAGACAAAGCACTGTGTACAAGAACAATTTTTCTTCCCAAAAGTACCACAAAGTCAAGCCAAGATGGGTTGCTGAGCTGGGAAGCAACACTGTCTAAGTGGGTGTCTGAGTCCGAATTACTAGGGTTAGGAGAAGACAAATGAGCTGCTCCGTTAGCTGGCTGTGTCTCACCAGTGTGACTACAGTGGCGTCAGTAGAGTTGTTGTTAATTTATGTTGGTTTGCCGTCAGAAACACACCCTGTGAAGTGCCTGGGCTGCTTCCAGGCAACTCCTGGCAAAGCATCACTGGCAGGATGGAAGCCGAAGATGGTGTTATGGGATGTTCCTTCCCTCAGCACGAGGCCTGGTTGACTCTGTCCCCTGAGAGCAGAGAAACCACAGGGTGCTCTGACCTCTGCAGTTGTTCTCTGCTGCCATCACAGACATTGCATCTATTCAGCTGAAATATAAAATTCCTTCATATTGACATGGTTCTCTATGAGAAGATATGGCGATATCGAAACTCTATGAGATACGGATGTGTAGCTCTGACATAATCTTAATATCTCATTCCAACCAGAACTTTCCTCACCATTAAGGAAGCACTGAATTTATATTGCACTTTTTCTAGGTTGAAATTCTGAACTTGTGTTACAATAGAGGTAATGATATAGCACACAACCATAGTACTTTCAACATAAACACGAGAAAAACTGCATTTCAGTGTCATCAGCCCTACAAGGAAAAAGATAATACTGGAGGAACAGTTTCATTTTACTTTTATAGCTGCAACTGAAGGAACAAGCTGTGACAGTAAAGCCTTGAGTTGAAAATCATGACTTTTCAAGTCTCAACTAGCAGAGTGATGTGAGAAAAGTCTGTGGAGTGGGTTTTGCTTTCAGTAAACACAGAATTTGAAGTGTGACTTCGAGAAAGAATGTGTTTTTACCAATGTAATGATCTCAACTAGAATTGAAAACTGTACATAGGCAAACTACCAGTTCACAGTTTGCTATAGGCTATTACAACAAATCCCTGTAGTGACTCATATGTCTGTATTTCAGTGAAGGAGAAAAAATTATTTGCTTTTTTCTTCAAGGGCCCTCTTGGTGCTACAGTCAACTTCATATTAAAAATACACTATGTGCGTCTGTGTGAGATACAAGGAAAGATAAAAGCACTGAGGACCAGCCAACATTCTACCACACACAATTCAGACAGCACCAATGATGCACAGGTGTTGTTTCCAGGAGGAAGCCGGAAATACTGATACAAATTTCATTTAATCTACAGTCATTTATAGTTTTTCTTTATGAAAACAAGTTACCTTCCACAGTAGCAATTGAGCCAGTATTTGCTGCTACACAGGGGTGAAATGATAGTTAAATGATAGTTAAAATGGCAAGTTGTTCAAGGTCAGAGCAGAACATCAAAGAGAAAGTCAAAGCTTTGGATTCACAGATGCAGAGGGAAGGTGGAAGAAGGGGAAACAGTCCTAAAGTGAAATGCTAATGTTAAGAAGCAAGATCAAGGGCTGCTGCTGGGAAATTTCTATCTAGTAAAAATGGCTACAGATATAGAATATTTTAAAATGCACACTAAATGCAAAGAGTCAGAAAACATAGGCAAGTTAAGACAACTTAACCCCGTAACCTTCACTTGGAAGAAAAACACTTTGTGAGGATTTCCTGAAAACAATTAAGGAGCCCATAACTTGTTTCTCTCTTCCTCTCATCTGTACACTACCAGTAGCCACAAGCCAGTTTTGCAGTCTCCCTAATATTACAATTCTCTCTTTGACATCGTGAAATCTACTTCAACAGTTCTCTGACAAGGGGGGAAAAAATAACCATCCATACAGTGCATTGAACATGAAAAACACTGTACTACGTACAACTGAAGATCTGAAGAAGAAAACGCAATGTTTTGACAGGGCATTAAGTTAGTGACAATAGAATACTCTAATAAAATTTTAGCTTTACATACAAGTTAGGCATATGCAAGCACTAAGATATAAAAAGAAAGGCTGTAGCAACAGTGATGATAAATTGAGTCGACACAGGTAGAGAAAAAATGTCAAAGCAAGAAAAGCATCCTGAATATTCAAGATTCTCCTCACGGTATTTCATATTGTGGATATTTCTTGCAGAATTATTTTCTTACATTGAAAGCACTATCAGACGCTTGACTTTATGGTATCCAACCAAAAGATAAAGGAATTGTAATCAAGTGAAAGTGATAGCTAATGAATTTTATGTTAATGAGTTTTTTGTTAGCTACTGTCTCAAATAAAAACCTGCATGAAGTACAGGGAGAAGAAAAGCTTTAGTACATTTCTCTTTCGTGAATTAAGTTTATCAAGATGAATGACGTAAGAAAATTTGCTCAGGGGAATGAATAATGGCTGGAAACTGATAAATATGTGAGTAAGAACAAAATTGGAGAGAGTCCTGTAGAATGATATAAAAACATAAAACCAGAAACAATCAATAATGTAAGAAAACATTGCTGAAAAGAATTTAAATATGAAAAGAGGAGAACAAAAAGTCGGGATACATAGGAAGGTTGGAAAACTATATAATTATCCTATGGTAAATTTACCACTGAACTCCCTAGGCTTAAAATAGTACTGTAAGTTCATGCTAAATTTAAACAGGAAGGCTACATTTTTTGTGACCTCAGTTTGAAGCTATCAATCTAAGAATAAGGGTTGTGTAAGCATTTCAGAAGAACTTTGTGTGCAACTTAAAAAAAGCTATGATAAATGTAAGAATAAGAAGGTATTCCTTAAAAGAAAGTTCTGAAAAGAAACAGACAAGTTGACCAGAGATTTTTTGCAGAAGATCCTCAGTATTAGAAAGCACCCTTGCATGATTAAAAAAAAAAAAAAAAATTGAATTTTATTATGTCTATTCTGAAAGCAGTACATCCCTTTTTCTTATGGTGGTCCACGACATCAGAGGCAGATGTTGGTGATAAGGCAGTAGAGGCTGAACCTTCCCACCAAGATTCTGTTATATTTTGTTTCTGTATGACATATGGCAGCAGAAGAGCAAACTGAAAAAATGGCATCTGACATGGAAGTACATACAAAGCAAAGTTGTGTCATTTAATTCCCTCATGTGGAAAAAATAGCAGTGGCCAACAGTGGTGATAACAATGTGAAAGACAACCTGCATTCTGGATGGCCAAATATCATACACACTTGTCACATATATTTATCAGCTTATTCACATAAGTGAGTCAATTATGACCTTGGAATTGTGTACAGAGCTGAATATCTGCTTCAACACATTGTAAATGACAGTGGTAATGCTGAAATACCACAAAGTTTGGGATAGGTGGTGTCCACAAATGCTCACACAGAAACAGAAAGAACACCTTATACAAGTTGGTCAGGACCTGTCGAACAAATACAAGGCTCAAAGTGGCAGTTTTCTAGATCATATCACTACTGATGATGAGGTGTAGGGTTACCACAAGGAGCCAGAGTCAAAATAGCAGCCCAAAGAATGGAACCATGTGAATTCCCTGTTGAAGAAACAGTTCAAGATGCCACCCTCAGAGGATAAATTAATGTGCACTGTTTTTTGGGGTAGGAAAGGGTTGATCCTTTTGGATTTCCTGAAATCTGGACAAACCATCAACTTTGACTGCTACATCACTCTGCTGACTAAGATGAAAGCTTGAACTTCCAGAGTCAGGTCAGAGAAGAAGACCTTTCTCTTGCAAGATAATAATGTCAAACCATACCGATGTCAGGACAGTGGATCACATTACCAGTCTTGGCTGGACTGTGCTACCACACACATCATATAGTCCAGATTCAGCATCTTCTGATTTTCATCTGTTCAGCCAATGAAAGAAGGACTGAGTGTGCAGCGTGTCCTAGCAATGATGTTACCATAGCGCCTGTGAAACAGTGGGTCACCTCTCCTGGTGCAGGTCTTTGCAATCATGGCATGCAGACTCTAGTTCATTGCTGGCATAAATGCATAGCTAAAGGTGGTGACTATGTTGAGTGTTTTGAAGCTAAGAACTTAATCAAGTAGTATTACTGGGCTTTTTGTATCTGTTGTAGTTTCTATCGAAATAGAAATAAGGAGGCATTGCTTCCAGAGCTACCTACATAAAACAGTGCAGAAGGCTATTAACTATCTTCAAAGCTATTACTGTTTTTCTCAGAAACAAGCTGTTAGATAGAATGTGTTTGAATGCCAGTGAATCAATGTAACACCTTGATAGGGTATCCCAGTTTAGAAAACATGAAGGGATAACACAACCAAAGTCATCCTGGAAACTTATCTTACACACCAAATAGTCTGTATCACCCTCATTCAGGTCCCCTCTTTGATGGAGGACAGCTCATTAATAATCGAAAAAAGGTCTTCACAGAATCCCACAATGGTTATTCCTGGAAGGACTTCTGGAGATGTTATCTTACCCAACCCCTGCACAAGCAGGGCCACTCATAGTAGTCTTACTAGGATCATGTACAAGTGTCTTCTGAAGATCTCCACTACTACTCTGGGAAAATTACACCAGTATTCAGTTGCCCACACAGTGCAGATGTTCTTCCTGATGTTCAGACAGAATTCCTTGTGTTTCAGTTTGTGGTCATCGCTTCTTGTCCTGGTTCTGAGCACTACTGAAAAGAGCCCAGTTTCATCCTCTTGGCACCCTTCCTTCAGGTATTTATAGATACTGGTGAGATTCCCCTGTTTCTCCTTTTCTCCAGCCTGAACAGTCACAGATCTCTCAGCCTCTTCTGCTCACAGGGGAGGTACTCCACAAGCCTCAGCACGTTGGTGGTCATCTGCTGGATTCCTTCCAGCATGTCCTTGTCTATCTTGTGCTGGGGAATTCAAATCTGGACACTGTACTCCATAAATGGTCTCACCAATGCTGAGTAGAGAGTATCACCTCTCTTGTCATGCTAGCAATACTGTGCCAAGTGCAGCCAAGAACACCATTGTCCTTCTTAGCAGGAAAAGGGCATTGCTGGCGAATACTCAACCTGGTGTCATCTAGTACTCCTGGGTCCTTTCCCATAGTGACTTCTCAAGATAATGTCTTTATTTAGTGAGGTAATGAAATATAAAACCTGTATATAAGCCAAGGGTAAAAACAAATAGGCACCAAGCACAATGGGACTTGATTGGTAGAACACGAAATTCAAAACGGTTTTGACAAATTTTAGAAATGACCAGAAATTAATAAATAGCACTCTACACAAATTTGTGAGAAAAAAAGGTGCAAAAAATGAAGAGTAATAAATCAGTGTATTACAAATTGAACAGCATTTAAATTATGGTGTTGATACAAAACAAAGAATCATAATTCTGTGACATACTGATGAAAGTGTGATACGTGTGGGGTACAGGAAGTAGAAATTTCCTTTTTATTGGTAGATTGAAAGCCACAGTGGGATAATTATGTCATTTGGAGTGTCATGGTTGAAGAAGGCTGTAAATAAATTGGAAAGAGGCCAAAAGCAAGTACCAAGTATGTAAGCGGTTTGAAAAACATGACCCATGAAGAGAGTTTGAAATGATTTGTTTAGTCTAGAAAGTAGAAGATCAGCTGGAGAAAAAAATAGTCTGTGAATTGATAAAATGCAAGTAAAAAGAGTGGAGAAATTCAGATTCTGAGTTGTACAAGAATATTAGGTGCAGAATGTAAAATTTAAATTTATACAAGTATACAGTAGACTTCTAAATTCAGCTAACCCTGATCGTGACTAGAAATTTCTCTGATGCAAGTGCCAAATGAATGTATCCAATAATTATTTTAGTATGGAAAACACTAATAGTTAGCATAGGAACTGGAGAATAATAACAGTTATTATTAATGAGTCCAGGTGTTACTGAACAAGAAGACCAGCACTCCTTTTTCATCAAATATTCAGACAACTAAGAATTCATACAGATTTTAAGATGGTTAATGTATGTTTTAAGATGGTTAATAAAGTGCCTAATCATAGAAAATAGACTTGGATGTCATGACTGTAAGTAGACTTTACATTGAATAGGTAAGAAAAATTTATACAAAACTCCTGACTTCAAAGGTCACATTTTGGTGAGCTAAGGAAATTCTCTGCTGGACAGAGAAGCTCTGGGGCTTGCAGATTCCAAGACCCTGAAATTTCTTCTACAAACACTGAGAAATTTATCAGGAACTGGTATCATGAAGGAAGACAAAAAACGTGTAGAGGAGGATACAGATATAACTGCGTGACTAATTATATTTCAAAAATATACACTTGGAGTAAGCAGACATTTTAGAAAATAATGGGAAAAAGTAATGAGAAGCAAAGATGTATCTCCAAGGTCAAGAATTAATTAATAATTATTGTTGAAAAGAGGCTGGAAAAAATTATCTGCTGGGATAAACCCTGAGATCTGTCTTGCTTAATACAGTTTTTATAGATTGGCACAAAATACAGAGCCTTTCTAGTGAAATCTGACAATAAGAAAAAACTGGAAGACATTTATAGAAGAGAACTGAGATATCATACAAGGAAAGCCACATCACCTTAAAATCTTAAATAATACACATAGGATAAAATTGAACACATTGATCATTTAGATCTTGTATTTTGGTAATAATAAGAAAACTTCCTACTAGAAACAAGAAATCTACATTTGGAATTGGCTGTTGTAAAGAAGAATGTAGATGTAAGCAGTTACTCCAAAAAAATTAGAAGATACAAACGGGGCACAGCTGTGAATAAAGCAAATGTTGTTCTGTGTCTCATCAATAGACATACTTCTAACAGACAGAGGGAAAAGCTAGAGCTAGTACAAAGACATGAAAACAATGTTTGTGAGTGACTAGGTACAATTTTAATCACCACTCCCCAAGGATTCACAATTAAAACACAGAAGGGCAGAGGTTAGTAGGTTGACGAGAAAAATAGAAAGAATATTTTTCAAGCAAAATAAGAAAGACTTTGGTTTATTTGAGTAACAAGAGAACAACTGAGAAGGGATATAATGGTTGATTGTAAATACATCCGAGGAATAAATAATAACTAGAGGAAAGAAGTATTTAAATAATAATACTGGCACAGAATCAAAGAGACATAAATAAACCAGGAGTGTGAATAGAGATCAGAGATACTAATCATTAAAGGAAAGAAGTATTTGAACTGCCTTCCACTGAGAAGAATGGGGACAAAGAAGCTAATTGCTTTTAATGTATACAATATGCCTAGGGAAGGGGTGTTGTAACAGTTTCAAGGTCTTAGAAGAATTTTCCAGCATAGTGTTTCTATGTTATTTTTTTTTAAAATCGTGATTTATTTTTTTAATGTTTCCACCAGGATAAGGCATGAAACATTCAGTTTCATTTCGGTGTCAGAGAACAGTGTAGACTTTCTATTACGATACTAAAGCACTGGAGGAAACTTGCTAAGAAAGTTTTCAAGAACCGCTTGAGAAAATATTTGGTATGGCTTGTCGAGATATACTTGGACAGGATTACAGGAGTTAGTCTTTTGAGGTCCTTTCCAATCCTGAATTTCTATGAAATATATCGGCTCATATTGTTCCACACTTTGCCTTAGCAAAACAGCTAAAACCCCAAGCTATTTCAAAGAAAGCCATTGAGGAATTTACACTCTGTAACTTTTGGATATGTTTGCAGTGATACATTATTTATTATTTTTGCAGCCAGGAAATCCATAAAGCAAATCCTGTTCTCAGCAGGAGATTGGAAGCTTTTGGTTTTCATATTCAAGTAGGCTGGTATACATAAAACAGAATACTATTATTATATTTAGTCTTCTCTAGCAGAGAAAATGCAGTTTGATGTGAGCTCCATTGTAAAATGCTTTTCTTCTCTGAATTTTCTGCCAGAGTGGCAACAGGATTCTGTGTTCTATCATCCTGGACCACTACCAGGGACCATCAATAATAAACTACGATGACGAGAATGGCAAAACTTGTATGCACATTGCTGCTGCTGCAGGCTACAGTGATATTATCAGCGAGCTGGCTAAAGTCCCGGAGTGCAACCTGCAGGCCCTTGATGTAGATGACAGGTAACCATGGAAACCCTGAAACTGAAATTGCTGCTTCCTTTCTATTAACCTGAGACTAGGTCTGTTTATTCTATAATCATGTTTCCTGTTTCACAGGCCATGGCCTAGTTAATGAACTGCACTTACAGAGAACTGTGTTTGCTCAGAAGCCCTGCACAGCAGTCCAGCTCACATCTATCACACTGAGTATAACAACTGGCTAGTAGGAATGTTTTTTAACTTTGTGTTTCTGGTAGGAAATGATAAGATTATATATGAAAGGACTCAGTTTCCACTTGACTTAACTTCTTTCAGTCAAAATGGACATTCTTCTCAAAACAATGGAACAGGATCCTGCTGCTTGGAACTGTGATCTGCTGCTATTTGCATTCAAGAAATGTCAGTATTTCCTTCTTAGAGTTCAGATGCTATCATACTATTCTTAGAAGGATGCCATCAGGAATAGAATCATTGAATCATAGGGGTTGGAAGGGACCTCAAGAGATCATCGAGTCCAACCCCCCTGCCAAAGCACGTTCCCTACACCAGGTCACACAGGTAGGCATCCAGGCAGGTCTTGAATATCTCCAGAGAAGGAGATTCCACAACCCCCCTGGGCAGCCTGTGCCAGTGCTCCGTCACCCTCACCGTAAAGAAGTTCTTGCGCACATGCGGAACCTCCTGTGCTGCAGTTTCTGTCCGTTCCCCCTTGTCCTGTCTCCACACACTGCTGAAAAGAGTCTGGCCTCACCACTTTGTCCCCCACACCTCAGATATTTATAAACCTGGATCAGATCCCCCCTCAGTCTTCTTTTCTCAAGGTTAAACAGACCCAGTTCACTCAGCCTTTCTTCAGAGGGGAGATCCTCCAGGCCCTTCACCATCTTTGTGGCCCT
>VXAB01011047.1:145021-176105 GCA_013399175.1 Odontophorus gujanensis
TGTTCCATCACCTTTTCAGGGACAGAGGTGAGGCTGACTGGCCTATAATTACCAGGATCTTCCATCTTGCCCTTTTTTAAAAGACCAGAGTGACCCTGGCAATCCTCCAGTCATCAGGCACACCCCCCATTCTCCAAGACCTCTCAAAGATGATAGAGAGTGGTTCAGCAGTCACCTCTGCCAGCTCCCTCAGCAAACATGGATGCATCCCATCGGGTCCCATGGATTTACGAACATTAGCATTGCCTAGGTGTTCACGGACCACCTCTTCACTGACTAAAGAAAAGTCTCTCATTCCCCAGACCCTCTCACTAACCTCCAGGATCTGGGATTCCTGAGGGAGAGCTTTTTCAGTGAAGACAGAAGCAAAGAAGGTGTTCAGTATCTCCGCCTTCTCAGCATCCCCCATTACCAGAACACCCCCCTCACCTAGTAGGGGGCCTACATTCTCCCTAGTCTTCCTTTTACTGTTAACATACTTAAAAAAGCCTTTTTTATTATCTTTTATCACTTTTGCCAGATTCAATTGCAGATGCGCTTTAGCCTTCAATACGTCCCCTTCCATTCTCACTCATTCCTTGCCACGATTAAAGCCTTTATCAAACCATGCTGGTCTCACTCAGAATTTTGCACCTATTTTGTTAATGCAGACAGACTCAACTGACTGCTCCGAGTTGACTATCCTGCTCTGTGGAGCAAAAGCCAAAGTTTTCTTGGCTTAGGTCTTCAGGTACTTAAAATAATAGTATTCTTCATGGAAAAGTCCAGTGAGATGGAACAGAAATAAAATCAACAGAGTTCTGGAGACATTTCTAAACATCAGAAAAATGTAAGAGAGAAGGTTCTGTTTCTATGAAAAGAAGGAGAAAGGGAGGAGCTTAACTACACTTAAGAGTTTTAGTAAAAAAGAGTGCCTCATGTTATGTCTTCTTTCTGTAGAAGCTATCACACTTGGAGAGGGGAAAAGATAAGCCGTTATCTATAAATCCATAGTACATTTCCACTCCATTATATTTCCTACTGCATTAGGCTGAAATCACTGGGACTGCAACAGACATATTTTTTCTTGTAGTTTCCTTGTGGTGCTTTCTGTGCTTTCAGAGATTTTGCAAATGTGTAACACAACAATTCTGAAACTAGATAAGTTTCCAAAGGTGTGCATCCTCTGCCAACAAGAAAATCAGCTTGATTCTCCTACCAAATTCAAGACAATTATATCTGGTTCAGTCTGTGCCCAACAAAGAGCAACAGAAATTGCCCAACAGAAATTGGCAAAGGGGCAATTGCAGCCTGGTAGATGTGTCCAGTTCTTCTCATTGTTCTAGCTAGGCTCCTCCTGCCATTGCTTTCCTGGAGAGTCATAAGCCAGCCACTGTTAATTGTGTTTGGTGTAAGAGTGAGAAGGGCTTGTCCACATGTGGTGCACTGTACAAAGTGTTCTTTCAAATTCTGCTCTGAAAACTTCAGGTGCTTCTTCTCCACAACCCCAGAAATGAAACTGATGCTACTATATACCACACATAGGCATCCACCAGCCTCATATCTACCTTTACTACAGCTAAATAAATGCATGTAGACAGACAGTGCCCTGTAGTTTCACTGTTACTGGAAGTTAAATCAGTGGCGGATTAATTAGTGTGAACAGTTTAAAATGGTTGTTGTGCACCTGGATGAGTAGTATAGAAACACACCTCATTGTGTCATTAAGAGTTTCAATATTGCATTTATTATTATTGTATTTATAATCTGTATTAATGATATTCTCCTCTTTTCCCTAGGACACCTTTGCACTGGGCTGCAGCAGCAGGAAAAGCTGACTGTGTGCAGACACTTCTAGAGCTGGGGATAGACAGCAGCCCTCGAGACATCAATGAAAACACTCCTCTGACATATGCAATGTACTGTGGTCACACTGCATGCATAAAGCTGCTGTCTCAGGAGAACAGGTAAAGCAGAAGTTCACATCTTGCTCACATGTTACTACTGAGTAGAAAAGAAATGAATAATTTATCAGTAATTATTAGTTTTAGAAATTATAAGTAATATTTCTGTATGGTACTGAAGGGTTTGAGCCCTGTGTGATGGTTCAATTCACATGCAATACACAACCCAAATTTTCCACCAAAATAGCAACACTAAAATTAGTCATCTTCTGAAGATTCAACTGCGGTTACAGTGCTATTCTGCCAGTCAGCAGAAGGTTATGAACCAAGAGAATGTGGGCATAGATGTTGTTCAGACACCTTTGTGCACGAAATCTTCAGTTTCAAAGTTTAGAAGCACACTCTCCACATTTTTGAAATCTACATACATTAGCTGCGTATTCATAAAATCAGATGGAGGGATTTAACAAAAAAGAAGTTTTGCCAGACAGTGAAACAAATTTCATGTTTTCATTCTCAGAATAAGGGCTTCTGAATAATTTCCTAGCCTTCCTTAGTTGTCTACTTCAATTATCTCTTTTTAACCAGTTTCCTTTTTTTTTTTCCTACTAATAAGTATAATTCTTCTACCATTGCTTATGATTTTGCTTTCTATTCATATTTCTCAGGTTTCAACTGCTGTCATTGTATTCATTTCAGTTCTTGGCAAATGAGGACATACTTACAAAGACATTTATCATCACATTTCTTTGTGCTTGCCCCTCCTTTCTGGTCAGCAGTCAGTATTATTTCCTGTGTTATGGAATTGTGAGACGTGGGTAATGTTACATCTCCTCCTCCTTCTCCCCCTGCTGTGCTGCACTCTGCTTGTCTGAGTAGGCCTGCAAAGTTTATTAGTCAAAATCTCATCTAAAAATCACTATAGCAACACAACTGTAGGTAATTATCTTGGTCTACTGGAATTGTGCCTGGGTTAGTGACTTCAAAAAATAATAATAATAATAATAAAATAAAGGCAAGGAAGAGAAAGGAAAAAATGTGAAGTAGTATCTTTTTTACAGTGTTAGCCATGTCTGTTCTGTTGGAAATAATATTTTCTGAATATGACATAATACATTGACCACTTGGTTTTAAAGATCCCAGGGTGCTCTTCTTGTTATTATTGGACTGTGCTTCACTATTGAGAATAATGATTTTGCAGCTGGTAGATGCTGAAGCCAGAAAAGTTTGTTTTTATTCCTGACAGCCAAGCTGAGCCTGCTTTAAGTCAACAAACCCCATCAGAGAGAGTGAAGTAATGTATTATCATTTTCAGTCTTTGTTAATCATAAATTTGGAGTCCTCATTTTCTGCCTTCTTGAACCACCCCCATTTATGTATCTGAACAGTATGTACCCCATCTCGTGGGCTAACAAAGGCAGCATTTTATTAAATATTTTGTGAGTAATGGCATCACATTTTGATTTGTACTTTCAGTAGATCTGAGTTAGTCCATCAGTTTCCCTCTCAGAACAATAAACTCCTTAAGAAAGAAGGACGATTCAGTATGCTGAACCACATCTTCTTCTGCAAAAAGAAGAAAGAGAACCAAAAAACCATTCAGAAAGACAGAAGCAGAGACCGATATGCTACAGAGGAGACCTCAGAAGTAGATGACATCATCACCATTTTTGATTGCATTATGGACACAAGCTGCAAGGACATTCCAGATGAGCGTGCAACCACTACTGACTTTAAAAGAAGGACCATAGACACAAAGTACCTCATATCTGAAAAGAAGCCAGCAGAATGTCATGGACTTCTGCCCATCAGAACCCAGAGCCTCCCCCCAATCACTGCAGGCAGTTCCTTCCTAACTGCTGCCCAGAGCACATCATCAAACATACCATCCAGCATCAGTACCCACCATTTTGCACACAAGTCTCAAAAGAGTAGGAGTGAACATGACTTGCTGGATCACAGAAGCAGCTGCCAGGCTCTGCTGGATAACCCTTGGAATACAAAACCTAACCAAATTCTCTCCTATAAAGCCTGTACTAGAATTCCTTCAGACAAAGTGAAAAATGACTTGAACTCTGATAGATCTCAGCACCTGCTTTTGTGCCCTCCCCACCTTCCCTCACTTCCTAGTTCTCCATCAGGTAATTTCCTTCTTCTATCTCTCTCGTATCGTATAATCCCTACTGATGTGGCAAGCTGAGAAAGAAAAAAATAGGTAAGTCAACCCTGTGGCAATTCTACTTTTTTAATATCTTTTTGAGTTTCTTTTCCTTGTATATGCAGGAAATTGACTCGGGTCCTTGTGAATCCCTTCCATCTTGGGATAGTCCATGAGTTTAAGCAGTCACAAATGCAGATAACGTATGTACAAAATATCAGCTGAAGACTAAAAGCAAGATGCTTAAGTGTGGGAAATCAAAGATCTGAATAGATACCAGAGTTCTAATTATGAGAATCAGAGATCTGATTATGCCTAGCAGCATAAATGCAAGTAGTTAGGAAACATATAAGGTACCTGAGTTCCTGTATATCACATACATGTTTTGTGAATTGCAAGTTAATACCTGCTGTCCCACACGTTGCTTTGTGTCTGCATTTAACCCCAGAACTAGATATGCAACTGTGTTGTATTCAAATCTCTAATTTTGCCAAGAGCTGCTTCTCAATCCAGACAGATAAGCCCATGTGTGCCATGCTGGGCAGCTTTGCAATGTGCTCACTTACTCCTACAGGCACGCTCTAACTCCAGGGCATAGTGTCACCCCCTTCCTACTCCCCCAGTCCTGACTGCCAGATCTTTGGTTTAATCTGCTGTGTTTAGGCTTACTCCATGGCTGCATTCAGGTTGCTAACTTTACAGAGAGATTAAAAGCTTCTTATACTGTGGTTTTGAAATGATAACCTAGCCATATTGAAGCAGAGGATCAGAATGTTGAAGGAAGTTTGAAAGTGAGGTTTGGGATTCAGTACTTTGACTCATATCCCTGTTTGAATTAATCTTCCTACATGACCTGTGTGTGCTAGAGTTCACTTCAACATATCAGTTTCTTGAACTTCATTTCCTTTGGGATTAGTCACATCTAGCATGCCTTCCAACCACTGTAAAATTCAGCTGAAAATGAAGCAAGTAAGAGCAGTTGCCAAACTTACCAGTACATCATTACAAGGAGTAAGCATTACACTACAAATTAATCTAACCTCCCCTCAGTAAATATGAGCCATTATCCTCCAGAGCATTGAACAGAAGCCTATTCTGAGAGGAACCTGCAGTTAAGTCAGGTCACCATCAAGCCCTGTGTGGCACAGCAAACTGTGCTAACTTGTAAGTGGTAGAATTGGTAGATTGGTAGAATAGAAAATCTTGATTCAATTTTCTAATAGTAAGAGAAGATAAGGCAATTGCAGAACATCAGGTGATTTTACATTGTGCAAAGCAAGGCTGAAAATAGTTTTCCAGCATAAAAAGGAGCTATTCAAAAAGTTCCACTTCCTGAATATCAGGCCAAGTTCCTGAAAATTAAACAGACCTGGTTTGTAGGCATAAATACTTTTTGACTGTGCATTCTTCAGCTATTCACTCAGCCACACAAAACCCAACCTCCACATGGCTGTCAAGGAGTGCTGCAGCGTAATTTGTCCTACACTGAGGTCCACAAGGTTCAGCTCACATGTAGAAGGCGAGAAAACCTGCGGGGCTTCCTTACAACCTAAATATAATGAGGCATTTGTGCATTCAGCAGGAGGAATGAGCTGAAACTGGATAAACCATACCTGAGGATGATTACGGGGAGTATTTCTTGATGAAATCAGTTAGACTGTCAATATATTTGATGGGGAAACATCTAACATGGAATTTAAAACACAATTACAGATTTTTCTTACGACTGTAGAATACTGTATGATCAAATCCTTGTTGGCAGAAGAAGAGGTGGTTTTCTATTAACATCCTACGACAAAAAAAAAAAAAATGAAAAGAAACATAACCAGGCGAATGACTGAGAACAGACACTCAGTGCTTCATGTTTTGCACTAGCATTCAGTAGAGGAAGAGCAGTCTGTCTGTATGCATGAATGAGAGCAAAATCCTATCAATTACCTTCTAATTAATGCAGTGGGATTTCTTTTTCTATGTCCAAATAAATAACAGAACTCTAACAGTTTATTATCTGTGTCTGAAGGAAAAAAAGCCTGAGACTGCTGCAACCTCAGTTCTCTGTGTACCTGCTCCCTTTAACAAAAATTTCCAACAATGAAAAAAAACCCATAGGTAGCATGAAGGACTTCTGTTTAAGCAAGAAGAGCGTGTAATGAGGCAGAGAATGTCTGGCAGGTGTGCACTGCACAATCCAGATAGTGGCTAATTTTTTTCATAATAAAAAGAACAGCTTACTCCTTTTCATGCTCATGTGTGGTTTAAATCTGTCCGCCCCTGTGATTTAGGCCACCTCCATTGCTATGAATTAGAGTTACAAGGGCCTTTATGAGCTTCAGGGCCTCCAGGACTCCAGCACACACGTAAGTGCTATGCCTGCATAGATTGCAGAGATCAGGAGTAGAGTAAGCCTGGCTCCAACCCAGCCCACAGCGCTGTGTAGGCAGCTCTCCCAGAAAGACATTTCCTCATTGCTTTTTTACTGCAGGAGGCCTAGCTGAGGGGAAAAACAGCAGCTGGTCTTTGATGGACACTGAAGTCTTACTACTCTGTTTCTCAAGACTGTGATGGTTCCAGATAGTCTTCTAATCACGGAATATCCAAAACAGGATCATGGGTATCAATTATCTGGGGGAACTCAATTTAAAAATTATTTTTTCAGCTGACACACAGATTCAGAGCTGTTTTTTGTGCATATTGCTACTAAGGCACTTGACACATAGATAGGGATTTCTGGAGGCTTTTTGTTCTGTTTTCTGTGCTGCTGGAAAGGAAAGATGAGTCAATTTACTAGCTGACCATGACACTTATTCAAAAGAGAGAGGTTGATTTGGATAGGAGTGAGATCTTACCTATCATGGCTTGTCTTACAATCTGCTGAGGAGAACAAATATAAATTGCACCAAAAACAGTAGTTTGGTACAATTGCCAGTATCACAAGAGGAGTCCATGTAAGCCAGATGGCTAAACTGGTATCCACTATGTGAGGCATTTTGTACTTCTGAGCATTGCAATTATCTCATTTTGCAAAATGCACTAACACCTACTTTTCATTGGAAAAATTGTGTAAATTGAGATATTCCAAGTTACAGGGACAAAAAGAGGCATTAAAAAAAAAAAAAAACCAGGACAATGTGGTTCACTTATCCAAATGAAAAGGAAAATTAAAGAACAACTTGTGAAAAAAATCTGCATTTTATAATCAAGAAATAACCTCTTTTCCACTCCAAATGCCATCATAAATACGCAGTTACAGTGATAAAGACTGTCTAAAAGAAAGAAAAGCTTTCGTTCTCTGATATTATGTAGAGCATATAGGAAGGAAGAGCAGAAGAAGAATAGTTCCTCTTGATGCCAGAATCTGTAGACTGGGCTTCTTTTCCAAATGTCCATATCAGTTTTTTATGCTATGTACTTCTGTTTGCTGCCAGATATCCCTGTTTATGAAATAAACATATTCCTTTACAGGAAAAAACAACTTCCCCATCATCAAGGTTTCTATAGTACATATATAAAAAGCTGTTAGTTCTCACAGTAAACATCACAACAGAACCAATATGACCTGAATTGCTAATGGGAGTAGCTGACTTGATTTTCTGCTCTCTATATTTCTTCAAGCATAGGGGATGGAACATGAATGAAAGATATTTACTAACTTTAACACACAGTTTATATCTCGGAGAGTTACTGAAGACTAAATAAAGTATAAAACATGGGAAAATGAGAACAAAACCTGTGTGTTAGACACAGATCATCTGTAACACTTTCTTCATGCATTAGCCCAAAATATATTAGCTTTACACATAGGAGCCAATGGAGTGATCCAGTGTCCATCATCTACCATGGTCTTTGGACCAGAATCTTGTCCCATTCCAAACTGGAGACTGCACTACTGTACGACAGTTTTGTCTGGTAAACGCTACTTCAGCTCTTTTCTCAAAGAAACCATTTAGTAACATAGTGTTCTTCACAATTACTTCAGTGCACCTCTAGGAAACTGTTCTGCAACTGTTTTTCTGTAGATTTATCTTGCACAACCCAGAAGTGCATACGTATATTCAAGTGCCAGCTATAGTGTCATCAGGGCAATTTACAACATTTCATCTTTGTTCTTTCTTAAGATGTTGTACTAGATTCACTCTTCCCTCATTTCTGCAAGCCAGCAGAGAATATGCTTGTTCTACAGTGAGCTATGTTGCAATGCCATGCTGGGCAAGAAGTGATTTGCCAGGACGGCTTGACACTCCTTAATGTGATTCACTGCGGATTTAGGAATAACAAAAGATAAAATTTTGAGGGACTCAGACATCACAGAATATGGTCAAGTCAGGGAAAAAGGATGTGGGAAAAAATTTGATGTGGAACTTGATTTTCTACTTTTTTTTTTTTTTAATAATATTTGATGTGGCATTTATAAAGTGAAATGCACTATATCACTTAATATATTGTATTTTCTTTTAGTACTACACCAAAGTTAGTTGTAATCACAGCCAGTAAAAGAAGCACAATTAGAGATTTTCATTTTACAGCATTTATTTTTCTTGATAAAAACAAATTGCCATAAAGCATAATTTAGTAAAAATCTATATCAGCTCTCCTATATTTCACCTGCTGAAAAACCCTCTCAAAGCTCATCTTTACTGCTAATAGCCTAACTTTCCAACCAGGAGTTGAGCTCTATTTGTGTTATAGAACTGGTTGGTTGGAAGGGATTTCAAAGATGGCCTAGTTCCAGCTCCCTGCTTCAGGCAGGGCTGCCATCCCCCAACTCAGGCTGCCCAGGGCCCCATCCACCCTGACCTTAAGCACCCCCAAGGATGGTGCATTCACAGCTTCTCTGGGAAGCCTGTGCCAGTGCCTCATCGCAGTATAAGTAAAAAAATTCCTCCTAACACCTAATCTAAATCTTCTCTCCTTTAGTTTAAAAACACTCCCCTTTATTCAATCTCTATCTGCCCATGCAAAAAATCACTCTCTTTTCTGTTTATATGCTCCTTTGAAGTACTGGTAGGCTGTTATAAGGTCTTCCTGCAGCCTTCTCCTTTCCATGCTGAAAGAAGAGGGCTCCCCCAGACTTTCTTCATAGGAAAGAAAGGCTCCAGCCCTGTAGTAATCTAGTGCTTCAGTAAGATAGAGATACTACTAGAAAAGTTTTAAAGTGAAAGTTTCAATTCTGAAATCAAATCTATATAAATGAGCATTTCTAAAAACCTATTTTCCAAATATTCTAATGTAGATCAGGCTACTGTAATGTGGCTGTTTGAACACCAATTACTGTACTATACTAGAGCAAGGGAAAAGTATGCACACAAAAGTTATAAAAGGTTATACTACATCAGTCATGACTTAAATGTGCGAAGAGCTATTTTCAGTTGGTGATTTCTTGCTATTATGTATTTTTGAAAATTACTAAATTTCTTTTTTTTTTCCAGAAACCAGAGATCTGCTGTGAATCTTATTGGCTGCAATTATTTTCACATAAAAATAGATTATCTTTTTTCTTTCACAGGTAAAAATTTTCAAAAGATGTCCATAGACCAACCTAAAATAGAAGAACCTACTCCTGCACGGAACAGCCTTGCCCCTCTACCCAACCACTGTGCTCACAGACGTAAGTACAGGCAAACCTTAGTTACAGTATCATGCTGTGTGCCTCAATAACTGTCACCTGAGGGTTTGAGGGAGTTCACATGTTCCGCTTCACAGCAACACAGAATGGATAGACTCGAAGGTGCTACTGGAAGCTGCCTGCTTCAACCCCACTGCTCACAGCAGTGCTACCTACAAGAGATTGCTCTGGACCACAGAGTTAGGTTTTGATTATCTCCGAAGATGGAACTGTGCAATCTCTCTGGGCAACCTTTTCAAGTGTTTGGCCACCCATGGAGTAAAAGTTTCTTCTTCTGTTTAAATAGAATTTCCTGCATTTAAATGAGCTCCCTGAGTCTCCTCCTGCCACAGGGTATCACTGAGAAGAGTCTGGCTCCCTCTTCTTTACCTCCCCCTGCCAGGAATTTATGTAAATTGATAAGATTCTTCTGAGATACCTTCTCTTCTCAAAGCTCAAAAGCCACTCTCCCAGATTGTCCTCTGATATCAGATGCTCCAATCCCTTAATCATCCTATGACCCTTCACTGGAGTTGATCTAGTCTGTCCGTCTCTGTTTTGGCAATGGCCCCAGCACTGGACTCTGTGCTCCAGCTGTGGTTGCTCCATTTCCCTCAACCCACAGGCTACGCTTCCTGACAGTCTGGGATTTCGTTAGCTGTCTTTGCCTGTGTGACACATTGCTGGTTCTCGTTCAACTAGTTGTCTGTTGGGACACTGTGTTCTTTCTGACAAGCTGCTTTCCAGGTAGCTGATCCCACCCAGCATGTATTGCATGCAGGATGGCATTCCTACCCAGGGGCAGGATTTTGCACTTCACTTTGTTGAACATCACAAGATCCTTCTTGGTTCATATCTCCACCCTGTCTAGGCCCTCTGAATGGCAGCACTTCCACCTGATGTATCAGACGTTCCTCAGGGTTGTTTATTGCTTGCGAACATGCTGAGGATGCGCTCTGTGTCATCGTCCAAGTCATTAATGAAGATGTTAAGTGGTATTGGCCCTGATATCAGCTCCAGGTCTATTTCACTACTGACTGGCCCACTTCCAGCTGGACTTTGTGCTGCTGATCACAGCTCTTTTCTCCTCATTTCATAGAGCTCATCTAACAGAAGTGATCTGTATCAACAGAGAGTTTGGTGCTACATTTACTTTCCAGAGCAGAGGAGACTGAAATTCTCACAGACATGAGACTTTTCTCTACCAGAAAAGACTGCATTTGCCTGCCTGACTCTGGTAGCATTTAACAGGGGCAGGACATGATGTAACATGGTGGCTTGCAATATGTAAGGACTCAGTAGAGATGACAACACCCTAATAAATGCACACCATAGGAAGGTTAGGCATGTGAGAGGGAAGCCAAAGTAAGGAATGATTCTTCTTCATGCAGCATGAAAAATATCATAATGGGCACTGATTCTTGTGTCTTTTTGCTAGTGAAAATTTGAGGGAAGAGATAGTCAAGCTTCCAAAATAGAAGTTCCTTTTTAATTTCCAAGGCAGATCCCCACTCTGTCCTAAGCATTCGATTAGTAAGTACTTGAGGGTGGGAATTGTTCAGTTATCTCATTCTAACAACAACAGTTTCAGGGAAGTTTCTGTAATACTGGAAAAAATAATAAAAGAAAAAGTGTAGAGAGAGAGCAGCAGTCTTTTTTCCTCTGCAGTATCAGCAAGCACAGTAAGAAGCCAGGTCCCATCCAAAAGCCAAGGAAAGGCTCAACCTGCTCCCACAGCCCAGGCAGTGTCAAGACTCAGTATGTGTTTCAGTCTGTATCCACCCAGGGACTGGGTTACCTTTGTGTGCAAACATTAATCCATGTCCTCACTTTCTTGTGTTCAACTATCCAAATCCCCCAGTGTATTTTGAATAAAGATTTGTAGTTTACTATTTGCCATCCTACAGATTAGCCAGGCTAAATATAAAATCCTTTCCCTCTCGTGATCTGAGCTTACTGAGCTTATGAAGCAATACTGCACTATGACAACATTACTAAAAACGAAACAGCAGAGGTAGCTTTATAGAGAACATCAGATTGGGTACAGGAAATGCAGAATCCTCCTGTGCTGCTGCACAGTAAATGAGAAAAGCTATGAAATACTGAGGTGGTATTCTCTGTCTCCTTGAGAGAAAGAAAATCTTCAAATTGCTTTGGGAAACTCAGATCTAAGTTTTCTTTCTTTTTTCAAGCTTTTTACTGACATTCTCTATATCTTCTACTCAAAATATTGTTGTAAGCAAAATTCTAAAAAACAAAAAGATTTTTGGAATCACTGATATTTTTGCAGAAATTCATGCAAACAATCAGGATTTTAGTTACAGTCTCATACCAGAAAACATGCTCTGCAAGTAAGATGTCATTATTAGAGTTAATAATCATAATGTAATGAATAACAAAATACATTAGTACAAGCGTCATTACTGTCCAAACAATGGTTCTAGATATTAAATAAAAAGAAAGTTATTAAAGTCATGCCTTATACTGGATTTGTGCAAAGCATTTGACATTGTCTCACATGACATCCCAGTTGCCAAATTGGAGAAAAAATGGATTTGATGGATGGACCAATTGCTGGATAAGGAATTAGCTGGATGGTAACACTCAAAGAGTTGTGGTCAACGGCTCAGTGTCCAAGTGGAGACTGGTGATAAGTGGTGTTCCTCAGGGATAAGTTTTGGGACCTGTGTTATTTAACATCTTTGCAGGTGATTTAGACAGAGGGATTGAGTGCACTCTCAGTAAGTTTGCAGATGACATCAAGCTCAGTGGTGCAGCTGACATGCTAGAGGGAAGAGATGCCATCCAGAGGAACCTAGAAAAGCTTGAGAGCTGAACCCATGCCAACCTCATGAAGTTCAACAAGGCCAAGTGCAAGGTCTTGCATCTGGGTTGCGGCAACCTCAAACAGAGATATAGATTGGGCCGAGAATTGCTTGAAAGTAGCTCTGAGGAGAAGGATTAGGGGGTGCCAACCGATGAAAGATTCAGCATGAGCCGGCAATGTGCACTTGCACCCCGGAAAGCCAACTGTATTGCATCAACAGAAGTGTGATCGGCAGGTTGAGGGAGGGGATTCTGCCCCTCTACTTTGCTCTGGTAAGACACCACCTTGAGTACTGCGTCCAGTTCTGGGGCCTCAAATACAAGAAGAACATGGAGCTCCTGTAGCAGGTACAGAGAAGGCCCACAAAGGTGACCAGAGAGATGGAGCACCTCCCCTACAAGGACAGGCTGAGGCAGTTGAGGCTCTTCAGCTTGCAGAAGAGAAGGCTCTGAAGAGACCGTGTATCAGCCTTCCAGTATCTGAAGGGAGCCTATAGGAAAGAAAGGGAGGGACTTTTTATATTTAGCAACAGGACAAGGGGAAATAGCTTTAAACCGGATGAGGGTAGATTTAGACAAGATATCAGGAAGAAATTCTTTACTATGAGGGTGGTGAGATGCTGGAACAGGTTGCCCAGTGAGGTTGTGGATGCCCCCTCCCTGGAAGCATTGAAAGCCAGGCTGGATAGGACTTTGAGTAACCTGATCTAGAGAGAATTGTGTCTGCCTATAGCAGGAGGGCTGAAACTAGCTAATCTTCTATGTCCCTTCCAACCTATCAATGGTTTATGGGCCAATTTGGCCCAGATCCATGACTGATGGCGTGGGAGAAACACAGACCCACGAACCAGGAAAGGGAAAAGAAGAAAAGGAAAAGGGATAGGGAGATGGGCCTAAAATAAAACAGTGGCAATGACCTGAGGAGGAAAGCTAATTTACTAAGTAAGATATCGTAATGCAAAATAACACAATATAATACAATATAATTGGAATTTAAGCTAGTAAATCAAATAAAATGAGAGAGAGGGAGAGTGTCCAAAAACCAAAGGCCTTATTCTAAAGCTGAAGGCAAGATGGCTAGGGAGCTCACACACTTCTGGGATGATCCCATAGGGATCTTGTGACTTGCTAAGAGTTTTCTCTTTCCCTCTGAACAGAAAACAGAAAAAAGCAAAGTAATGCAAAGTCCTCAGGGGTACGTAGTCCTTCTTCTCTTCTGAGACAGGTATGCCTGCAACTCTTGACCACACACAGAACTGGAGCGTTAACTCTTTAACTCCCAGCACTACCTGATGTTATGATAAATTCCAGTAACAAAAGATCATAAAACCATGACACAACCCAAACCTTTTTATGATTCTCCAATTCTCTGATTCTCTTATTCTATTTTCAAAATAGATTAAATTTCTTCTTTGTTAACATAAATGAGACATTTGACCCTGAAGCTTTCCAAATATCTATTTCAGAGCCAAAATTTCAGTCACCCTCCATCTATCCACAGTCATTACTCAGGCAAATGGCTCCAGTGATGAAGTTAGAGTATAAACATTAGTGTTTTTCTACAAGTTTCATTACAGTTGATGTGTGCTAAAAGTATGCAACAAAACCAGTGTGTGGGGGGGAAAAAACAGCAATCAGGGAACTGGAAAGATACAATAAGCAAAAATTAGAAAGAGAACTGAAACTTGTCAGAAATAAACAAAAAGAAGAAACATGTCCTAGAAAAGGAAGAACAATGAAAAAAAGAGTGAGAGATGTTTTAATCTCCAAGCAAATACATCTTAAAATTCAAGTTAGGAGAAAGATACTAGCAGTGGACTTAGTTGACTTTAATCCATATGCCCCCATACTGCAGATGTTCCCAGGGTCAAAGAGATATTTCAAATGGCTTTGTGAGGTGCCTTGGTATGACATGACATCTCTCTTACACTGCACCCAAACATCCTTCCTACCTCATCACACAGCTCCATCAAGGACAGCACACTTAACAGCAGTTACACTCTTCTCACACCGTGCCAGAAGCATTTTCCAACTAAATATGGAACTTCAAGAGAACTCTCTGTTGTTCTTTCTTCATGTGGCATTGAAGGTCTGAAACCATTGTGAGGTTAATACTTCTCACAATATTTATTATTTCAAAATCATTAGTGACTGAGTGCTGAAATTCTTATCAGGTATCCTAAGCCAAAGGTCCTGAGTATAGTATGTAGATCTAGGTGGGCAGTATGGACGTTTACATGCTGTTTTTCCCTTCATTGAAAGAATACAGTTTTGTGATGTCTACTTAGTACATAGTGCAAAGCTAAAGTGGATACACCCTACTTAACCCCACCACTACAGGTTTGTCTAGTATATAAAACATTCTGAAGATTTTTCACATAGATGTAAACACTGAATGGATGAACACTGGGAAACAACTGGCCCTCCCACTATGCATTTGGCTTTCATGCCAAAACTCCAATAAACACAAAGTATTGTATTGTGTGTCACACACATACGGTCTTGTACCTTGTGTTTACCCCTGACTCACACAAATCTAATATAAACTAAAGCAAAGTATTAATTGTGTGTTTTCTCAAAGAAAGGGGAACTAAGCCATTTTCTGAACTTCTGAACGTGAATGAACCTTGAATATTATCAGTGAGTTAAAATAAATTGCGGAGAGCCAGGCAAGTCTAATATAATCACAGAATCACAGAATNTGTATTACTTTCAAGGTGACCTAGGTATATAGTGAAAGAATTCATAAATTCAAAATTCTTCCAGTGCCCACTGAAGACATATCTTCAGTGAGGTAAATTTATGATTTCTTAATTATATACTTGATAAATTTACTGGCACAGAAGAGCTTGCTTGACAGGAATTTTGTGCTCCCTCTTTACTGAGGCATGGAAGGTTCAGAGGTTCTGAAATTTTGCAGCGTATTTTTTGACTTGAGAACCAACTGCGTCCTATTAGCTGTGCTACTGCTGCTGACCTAACCAATCGTATACATTTTTCCTGGTGTATTTGGTGGTTTAGGGTTCTATTTCATTTGTTTGACATTTGAATGTCCTACCTAAGTTATTTTGCATATTCCTTTGCTGAATTTCAATATCTGAATTTCTAGCCATTTATCCAGTTTATCCAGGTAATCTAGCATCATAAACATGTTCTCCAGGAAATACACCTCAAAAGTAATTTTTAATCCAGTCTAATTGATGCAATTTTTCTTATTCTGAAAATTGGTGGCAAAGTTAATATCCTTTCCCTGTTAAAATTAAGTAATTTCTCACTTCTCTTGCATCCACTGTGCCAGTGTCACAGTGACTCTTTATGATGTTTCCTGATGAACAGTGAGAAGTTTTTCTTCTTATGTTCAAAGAGTTACTTCTGAGAAACACTTAGTACAGAAAGTTTTTAAGTAGAAATGTTAGGTTAACTTGTCTGTAATCTCTTATATCCTGTTTTCTTGTCTTTTTAATGTACAGCATATAAGACACATCCATTATTCTGTCTGTAAATTCATCAAGTGTATTAAAGGTTTAATTATTTGAGGGGAATTTTAAGATTAAAATTAAAGTACAAGGTCCATCTTACCATAGGTGCACTGACTGCAGTAATTAACCAGTTCACACTGGTTGGTGATGTGGCCTGTTATTTCTAATAAAAATCAGTTCATTTATATCTCTTTTAAAACATTTTAAATCAAGTTGAACTTCAGGTGTTTCTTTAGAATTATACAAGATTTCTATGAAACTTCTGTAAAATCTCTTTCAACTTTCACCAGGAAAATTATCTTTATGAAGAACACTGAAAAAGACATTCTTTGCTTAATAGGAAGATTCTTCATGTTAAGAATCAGGTTACAAGTGTGATACCAATCACAGAATGGCTTTAAATACCTGAACACTAGGAAACATTTATGGCTCATTTCAAAGGATGAAGTTACCAAATAACTTTCTGGAAGCTGTTATAACTATTAGGATGAAACAAAAATTAGAACATCTCAGATGTAAATATTAACAGCCTCTTGTATGAGAAATGAATATGGAAGGAAACTGACAATGGATTGAGATAGCAATCAGGGAAATATTAATGTGAAGAATAGCAAGAAAGAATCTGTAGCCAAAACAGAGATAGTGTTAACTCCTGTTGGAAAATCCTTACATGGTCAGAATGAAAAACAAAGAAACAATAAATGTTTAAATTAAAGAGCTTGTGAATACAATAAAGTCAAAGGCAGAGTAAAGTAGGTCTATTATTAAGGTATTGAATTCTTTTTTTAAAAACTTGTGAAATAAGTTAACAAGTTGCCTGAATGAAGGAGCTTGAGGACTTGAATTCAGAGAACATATAAAACTGTAATAGCTCCAAAATGCAACACCGTCAAGTGCTGATTGTACAGTGGAAGTTTTAAGTGTGCTGAGGATATTAGACTGCTTCTGTGGCCTGTGACATGCACAGCATACATTTATTTGGACTTACAATCATGACTGACTGTGCCTAGAAAACTCACACAGTGTCCCAAGTGTCCATTTCATTCCTCTACATTTTTTTTTCCTGCAATTTCTTTTGAAAAAATAAAGCATCCTCCCACAAAAGTTTTGTTAAAACTAATACGTTACTGTGGAACAGTTCTGTTTCAGGCAGCCTGTCCTCTGAAGAAAAGATATCTTGTCTCTCTGAACACAACAAATCTCCTTCAGACAAACTGTGGATTCCGTATTTACCAAAAGTAAACAATTGAAATTTTGGGGTATTATTGAGTAAATCTCCTGATATTAGAATTATTTTCTTCAGCTGCAGATTAGACCTGAAAGGCCTTAGCAATTTTTTACTTACATTTTTATCATTTCTTTCAAAAGCAGGTCTAAATATATGCAAGACAAAACAAATAGTTCAATGCAAAAGCAAACTTAGCTTTTGTAAAAATGTCATACTTCTCACTTTCTGTGCATTCTTTCTCTTTCTCTCTTTTTTTTTTTTTTTCCCTGTAGTTCAGCTACCACTTCAGGGTGCTAAGAAGTTTAAATCCCTGCCTTTAAATTCCCTGAGGACTGGAGCAGTTATTCTCCCACCAGCACCATCCTCCAGGTTGCAGAAAAGGGGACATTCTCACAATCATTTACCATATTCTTTCTTGCCTGATCTATCAGGAGAGCCTCTGAAACCAAGCCGTGTCCTACCTGCTATCCCAAGCCAAAAGAAATCCAGCCCTGCAGAACAGCTTGAGAAATCCCTCACCAACCCAAACACTGAAAATTAACTCACTGCACTGGTCTCAAACACATCAGCTGAAATATATCTCAGAGCTTGTTACAAGATAAGTACTTAGTAAAAACTCATTAATTTACGCTAATGATGCTCTTCTAAGCTGGAGTGTAAATGAACAACAACAAAGAAAAGAAAGGATAGCACATAATAAATGCTGCATGATGTATTTATATAGGCATTTTCCTCATAGTTTTCATTTCTGATGGAAATATTATTTAATGTGCTCTATATTTATTTTGTGAATTGAATCCTCTAACACACAGTCTTGTTGCAGCACTGCACTGTTAAGCCCTCCATTGAAAACAGGAAGAGTAAGATTTTCTGCGTGATTTACATTTCAGAATTAAAGAAACACAAATTGATGGGGATTCTCTATAGTTTGTAAAGGTGCTGAAGTTGCGTGCTGTCAAAATTACCTTTTTAAGATTAAAAGAATAATCTCAAAATAAAATGAAGTTTTAGCAAATTTTTTCTTGGCTCTTTAATTTTCGTGTATTTTCTGCATTTCAAGTTTGTGGGTTTTGTGACTTCTGCAAGCCAGAAAAATACAATGAAACATGAATCCTTAAACACAGCTACAGCACATGCTACTCAAAACTGACAAATTGACACATCTTTCAATATTTAATGTTTATCACAAAAATGCAGTTGATCACTGTCGTTTTCTTGAAACAAAGACTGTATGGTACTAAGTTGTTAGGCATCGTTTTAGTGATTTGGTCCCCCAGACTGAAGGAAATCTGACTAGGTGGCTGTTTAGTTTAAGAGCCTTGGCAAGTGCCTTTGACTGAACATTTCACAAGTCTGTCTTCTCCTAGAGGCCAAGAAAGATGCCAGCCTTCTCTTGTCTCAGAATTCTTATCTAAATGTTCCTACTATTATTCAGGAGGCTTCTCCACTTCTGTTTACAGAGGAGGCTGTTAGGACCAACCAAAGGCCACTGGGGAAAGAATACTGTGGTCTGCACAAGGGGGAGGGCAGTCCTCCTTTATCACCATGCTGTAACACTGTTGCTAGTAAATCTGTCCTGCATCAACAGCTCCAACCAGAATGTGGTGTTTCTGTCTGCCGCTAGATAAACATTTTATTATCTGTGCAAATGTTCTTTTGCTGTGTTACCAAAAAGACAAGCCTAGCCTGAAAGAGAAGATAACCATGTCTCTGTAGCTGCCATCCCGAAAAGCCCTGAGGTAATGAGTGCAAGTAGAATGGCTGGTGGTTGTCACGGTCAGACCCAGAAAGCAGAAAGCGCTAACAGCCGCTCTGAAGCAACCGCTACAACTAAAGTGTTAATGCTCTTGGGCTAGTGGTGAGGAGCCGGCGTTCCCACCGCCATCACCCGGGTTCGATTCCCAGACGGGAATACCCAGAATATAGCTGGAGCATTAACTCCAAATGCACTCCGTGAGGTTATGCTGTGGAACACTAATACCAAAAATCACAAAACCATGACATTTAGCAAAGAGAAAAGGGAACGTTTACACACAAATAGTAGGATATTTTATTTCTTTCTAAACGTTAAATTGAAGTAGCAAGGTGATGCATACATCTAGCTTCTTGCTGAAATCCATGGAAGTAAAAAGCTTGTACCTGACAAGCAACCTAGTACCTGAAGCTACATGGAAAAAATACTGCATGACAAAAGCATGCTCTGTCAAAGGAAAATCTAGCATGCTCTGTGTTTGCACATGACCAGCCTCAGTCCAGCCTCACTGGAAAGTCCAGTCACTTGTGCAGATTGGTGCCCATTCCACAGGGCCCCTACCTGAGCTGCACTCTGCTTCAGTGCCCCAAAATTTTTCTGCCTGGGAGGCCCACCACCTGCAACCTTCAAACTCTCCATTCTGACTCCAGCCCTTTTGTATACCCCTCTGCTGCCTCACAGAAGAGGCAAGTGTTTCATAAATCACATTAAAACATTGTAGAACGCTCAAATTTCAGTGCAGGTCGTAAGGCACTACCAAAGCTGAAACATCAGTGATACAAAGAGGATGGTTTTGATGCAGACTGCAAAGATAAGGAGGAAAAGGTAGTTCATGAAGCACTGACTGACAGCAAGTAACCTCTGTGTTAACCCTATATGTAGTGTAGGCATTACTATTTTGTAAATGCAACATGTGGGGACAAACCTAAATAACGAACTATTTTTGATCAAGGTTGCTGCTATTTCTCAAATGAAATTCCTTTAAAAATGCAGAACGTCAGGTGCAATCACTTGAAGCAAGAAACTCCTTAGCACTGACTCTAGTCTACACAATTAACTTGTGTAAACAGTTAGTAGGAGACATCTGCTGTTTTGTTTTGTTTTGTTTTGTTTTGTTTTGTTTTGTTTTGTTTTGTTTTGTTTTGTTTTCTATCATACCCCACTTTTTTTCTGTGAAGAAGTTATGTTTTCCCCTGGGTCACTAACTCAGAAAATAGCCTTTTTTTTTTGTATTATTTTTTTTCAGGAAAGGAATGAAAAATGAATTTTCTGTAGACTGCAGTATTTCCCTAAGCAATCTTAGTAATCGGAACCAAGATTCAGGTCACTTTTCTAATGCATTTCTTCTCTAAAGCATTAGTAAAGATGCGGTTCACAGTTCACCAAATACAGATCTTCCTTAAAAAAAATGCTTAAAGAAAGCACTGAAAATTGTTCACCAAAATGTTCTTACCATAAATTATTTTTGTCTTTGTGCTTGGGTAGACAAGTTCCATAGTAAATAAACTTGTCAAACAATGTTAGATCTTTCACCATCAGAGGAATGCTAAGTGTTCTCTGCAGCACACTGCACAGAAGATAACAAATGAACCAGTACCTACTTAAGCTATATTGACCTCTTGCTCCTTTTCTGGACGATAATGGCAGGATAGACCAAAAAAAAAGACTGACAGTCGATTGGCAATTAACAAGAAATGTCTGGTCAGTAGGTCATAACAGATGTTTTCAGTCTACTTGGGTATTAAAATCTCTAACACACTCTCTCGTGGCACTAGCTGAATGTTAACTCATAATGTTGTGGTACTTAGTTGTCTGGAGAGTTCAGCAAGTTTGGCTTGGCACAGAGAGTTATGAAAATAAATACACACACAGGATACCATTTCTGACCAAAATATAATATACTTCCTTACTGGAATATGTTGTACTTACCATGTATCATTAATATGAGTAGAATTTGAAAATGCTTTTGAAAACAGTACAGACATATTCCAGTGGACAATTCACATACAGATTGATACTGAGTTGCACCCTTTCAGAAAACTGTGAAGGAGGTTTACATTGTTCCATTATTTCAGACGAAGAGAAATGTTCATAAAGGTAAAGAGATATACAATACTATGGGAATCTTTCAAATCTATTCTACCAGTATGTGATGAAAAGGCTAATCTTTCAGTATAAGTACCTAAAAAAGTAAGCTATATTGTCTAAAACTCAGTTCTAATAAAGTATTTAAAAACCTCTACTCCTGCCAAAACTGGAGATCTCAGCCTCCTCACCTCAAATATGTACTCATCTATCATTACCAAAGGTAAATCTGCATAATCTATGTATTTTTTATTGCAAAACACCAAATGCATCATTACCACCTTTGAGCAAAAAAGAATAGCAACTTTTCAGACAATTCTGAAAGGGCTGTAGAAGCTCATCTAATCATGGAATCACAGAATACCCCAGATTAGACCCACAAGTACCACTGAGTCCAACTCCAGGCTCCAGACAGTACCACCCAAAATCCAAACCCCATGTCTGAGAGCGCTGTCCAAACATTCTTTGAACTCCAGCAGCCTGGGGTTGTACCCACTGTACTGTGCAGCCTATTCAAGGGCTGCCATCATGCCTCCCCTCAGCTCCTCTGCTCTGCGCTGAGCACACCCAGGGGCCTTGGCCACTCTTCACATACCTTGTCCACCAGTTTTGTAACCCTCGCTTGCACACTCACTAAGAGCTTTATGTCCTCCTTATATTGTTGCACCCAAATGCATAGTGACGCCGCACAGCATAAAGCAGAGGGGACAGCCCCTCCCCTCTCCCACTGGCAGTGCTGGGCCTGGAGCACTGCAGGGTACAGTTGGTCCTTTGGGCTGCCAGGGCACACTGCTGTCTCATGTTCAATTTGCTGTCAACCAGCTGCCCCAGACACCTTTCTGCCAGGCTGCTCTCCAGCCTCTCATCCAGTCTGTATATAGATCTGGATTATCCTCTCGCAGGTGCAGAATCTGATCTTTGCTTTTGTTGAAATTCATGTGGTTGGTTATTTCCTAGCCCTCTTATTCTTCAGGATCTCTGAAAGGCCTCTTTGCCCTTGAGGGAGTCAACAGCTCATCCCAATTCAGCATCATGTTCAAATTTATATAGTATACCTTCTAGTCTTGTATCCAAGTCATTTATGAAAACATTAAAGAGAACTGGTCCTAAAATGCAGAACCCCACTAATGGCTGACTGCCAGGCTGATGTAACATCAACCAATTGCTCTCATTATGTATTTTTCTAGTTGTATGTTGGACGTTTTTTTCCAGAAGGGTACTGTGNCATCCCAATTCAGCATCATGTTCAAATTTATATAGTATACCTTCTAGTCTTGTATCCAAGTCATTTATGAAAACATTAAAGAGAACTGGTCCTAAAATGCAGAACCCCACTAATGGCTGACTGCCAGGCTGATGTAACATCAACCAATTGCTCTCATTATGTATTTTTCTAGTTGTATGTTGGACGTTTTTTTCCAGAAGGGTACTGTGAGGAGCAGTATCAAAAGCTTTCCTGAAATCTGAAAACATTACATCAGCTGACTTCTCTTGGTCAACTAGGTGGGCAACCTGGTCGTAAAAGGAAATTGAATTAGTTAAGCAAGACTTCTCCCTCATGAACCTGTGTTGGCTGTGACCAATGACTGTGCAGCCTATCAAATGATTTTTGATAACTCCTATAATAATCTTCTCCACAATTTGATCATACTCTCACCGTCAGTCATTAAACCTATCATCTGTGCTATAACAATTTTGAAGAAGACAGAAGTATTGCAATAGCACATTATCATGACTTTATGTTTTGAAAGGATTTTTTTCTCACAAAACATTCATAGAATTTTCCCACATTCCTTGGTTTCACAGAAACTAAAGATTTTCTTGTGTTATCTTCGTTGGTGGAAAAGTTCAAGATTACCAGTGAGGCAGATAAGATTGTCAGGCATCCAACATCGAAGTCAATTCTAACCAAAAGCGCTGGAAAGTACCTGATGTGAAGCAGCAGACATGCAGCCAAGAAGTAAAGTCCAGGTCCATCCAACAAGTGCTCCCTGCCTTCTAGCCAACACTGTACTGTCTTCTGCAGCTGGTACTGAGTAGTCTCTGCAGATGCCTATCGGTACAGCCTCCTGCTGTCATTCCACATGTCACTGTTATGGGTTCCCTAAAGATACTAGGATCACAGTGTGACCTTCTATTGCACCACAAACACCAAATATAAGGAATATAAATCGTAATGAGAAATGCTAAACCTATATGTACTAAGTATACAGCGGTACGGTTAACATTTTCTATTTCTAAAATTTGCCAGTCTTCTACTTGTGACAACTTGTAGTAGGCTCTGGGAAATAAGGCGGAGATGCATTACTGAGAATAACTACACTGAATTCTAAAAATGGTGAATTAACTGATAGGGAGATTGTGCCTCCCATTTTGTCCCTCTCCTAACACCAGACAGCTGCAATTTGTTCTGATCTAGGAGTCTGGAGATTCTTAAAGGTTCGTTCACCCTCCTCTGTGTATCCAAGACATCCTGTGTAGGGCATTTATCAGAAAGGAGTTGGATAATTTTGAGAATTTTAATACTTGAAACCCTAATAAAATTCTTGTGCTTTGGCCTTTCCTGTTAAAATGTCTGTTTTTTCCAGGTTGCAATCTCACTCGCAAAAATTTTCTTTCTACTGTTGGTGTGCGTGTCTTTTCATTATGTCCTAGAAACTACAGACTGAAGCCACTTAAGTTCGTCATTATCCCCGCTGTCTTTTTCTCTCTGCTAAACACTGTTAAAAGATTGATTCCCCTGTAAATAACACTGAAATCTTATTTGCAATGTGGGTTCCAAGGCATATCTTATGAAAGCTTCTGATTTGCCATTGCTTAGCTTTCTTCAGGAGATACACATTTGAGAATTCATGATAATTAGTATGCATGAAAATATCTACCCAGAAATGTAGAGAATTTTCAGTGGCATAGGCTGTAAGGAGCAATGGGTGTCCTGTTAATCTACTTCCTTCTATACATTTTGGTGGCCTTTTTTTTTTTATGTCCAATGATTTTACATTAGGTTTTATTGTTTTCATTCTTACATATATGCCTACTGTACACTTTGCCAAATGCTGCAGTTACAAGCTTTGTAAAAGCACAGGTGAAGCCTCTTCTCTACTGTTCCCAATATAAAGCTCAAATTACTTAGTTTCAGAAAAAGAAGAAGAAAAAAATCAGTGTGTCAGTACTTACAGCTACACTGCTACTTAACTCAGAACAGTCATTAAGAATTCAGATAACAAGTTCCTACCTGGGTTAACCGTGAAGGCCTCAGTCTCTTGATTTAACAGTAGCAAGAAACACTTTCCTAAACTCTTTCTCATAATGAAAATTTTATCCACCTATACTGTCAGATCTATTGCCATCAGTTTTCAAGATTACTTTTGTAAATGCCAGATCAGCACACGTCTGACAAGCATCAAGAGCAGACTCTAAAGTTGCTGCAGAAACTGGTGCAAGCTCTTTATGGAAAAGAATGGAAAAAAGCAAGCACCCACCAGCTTTGCATTCTTCTGGTGTTCACTAGTAAGGTGATAAATAGGAAGACAGTCTGCTCGCATGGAGGCTTGATTCTCCTATGAGGGTAGCACTGGCTTTCCAAAATTCAGAGAGCTGGTAGCAAGCTGGAGGGCTTGTTAAATGGCCAAGTGAAATTCACTTGGTAATGAGCAGCCACCCCATCACTGAAACCTTCCCAGTAAGTTAGTAAATAATAACATCCTAAAATTACATATAAGGTAATTAAACAGGAAGATTATGCATGCAATAGTGGCTCCTGAGATCTTGGGTACGAGAGCTGTCTTCAGCACCCAGCTGTTAACCATTTGAAACAGGCTCTTTTATCACTGCTTATGGGAACCTCCTTATGAATGTTCAGTATTTACAATAATCTAGATGGAGATGTGCAGGAAACAATTAAGGTCTGAAAAAATAAAGATTATACATGGCTCCTCTCAGTGCACAGTGCAGAGAATCAGAGTCTGAAACTAGATCCTGGCCACTGGCCTATGCTTGTTCAAAAGCCACCCTGACTAGTCAGCTGAGGCAGCTCAGCTGCAAAGCTCCTGCTGGGGAACATGTAGTAGTCGCAGTGCTGTCACCGGCAGTTTGAAAAGCAGCATTCCCATGGTTATGGACTGTGCAGGACTGGGAATCCTAGCCAGAAACCACAGACCCATGGAAGTATTATAGGATTGAGAAAGAGCCTTAATTTTCAGGAAAATTAGATGACAATCTTCTTCACAGCGTTTACTTTTTGTGATTACTGTCTGGACTAGGAGAGGCCTAGAGCTGCACTGGGTAGATTAGCTGCTAGCCAAGATTAGCTCTTCTTTTGTATCCTTGATCTCCTTGGAGGAAGGAATAGCACAAAGAGATTCTGGAGTCACAGTTCCATTGTGCTATCCCAAATAACAGAAAAGAGATTAAACCAGTTAATATCTACGAAGCTTCTTTCAGCTGCTCTCTTGACAGGTTTTGTGAACTCTGTCTGAACTCATCACCTAATACACACAGCAGCTTTTCTGAAATAATGAACAATAATTGTTACCACTGCAGTGGCTCTCACAGAGAATGTTTTTGTTTCACACTCTCTAGCTGACTGAATTCTAAGTGCTGCTGCCCTCTGATAATGCCCATGGGAAGACACCAGAGAGGGCACACAAAGTCAGCACAACCTTTTCTGGGCATCATCACCTGTAAGCTCCTCAACATATCATTTTCACTCAGACACAATGATGCATACCAGCGCTGAGGAATGCAAATCTGTATTTACAGCTTAACCATAGGAAAGTGCTGAGGAGGAGGGTATAGTCACGTTCTCCTGTTGTAACAACCTGAAAATTTCTGCAGTAAAATCTAAATCACAAGTTTCTTTGCTGTCTTCTTTTACTTGTCTTTAAAAATTAAAAAGCTAATTCTAGAAATGCTCCAAAACTGTTTTCTGAGAGCTAAACAAAAACCATTAACTCAAACAACAGTTGAGGGCACAGAGGACATTCTTACAAACACTTTTTCAGCCAGCAGTCAATCTTGAAAAGCAACATGTATTACTATGCCACACAGAAAAATGCAACTATGGAAATAAAATCCACAGTGCTGTAACTACTCTGTTTAATGTTCTAAAACCCATAATCCTAATTTAGTAACCCAAATGTTGGGTTATGTTCAACAGTTGGGCCAGTTAAAATTAACAAGCATGAATTGTTTCAAATGATGATTTAACTTATACTAATTTAAAACATGAATAAATCCTGTAGACTTTCCTCTCTGCACCAGTCTTCACTTATGTACAGTCTCCTTTGAATATGCTACTAAATGTGCAAAGCTCTACTTATATTTTGATCCATCTCTCCCAACTCTGCAAGATCATCGAGTGAATTCTCACATTCATGTGTTTTCTCCAAGTTTACAGTCTGAAAAAGCATGACAGATTTTGCATTCCACACAAGAGAACATTGTGGGTTTTTTCTTCTTTTTTCTGTTGGTTGCTATGCCTAAACATAGTGTTTTATGTAAGACAGTAGACTTTTCTACTTCAAATATTTTTCAAGGAAAAAAAATCCCTCAGCTGTCTGCAGCTGAGAGATGTCAGAAATCTATGTCAAAATGTTCTCTTTATTTAGGACTTTCAAATAAATGCCACCACAGGTGTGAACTACTTCCTTTCAAGCACATCTACCAACAATCTCAACCCAACAGATAGTCTGAGAAACCAACTCTAAAGCTATTTTTAAATATATTTTCATAACAGAAATCATAGCTCAGCTCAACAAAGATTTTTCAGAGAGGAAAACACCCCAGTGACCTTTTTGATTTGGCAGTCATCTGGACTTCTTCAAGAGCCTGACTTCTCCTCAAGATTACTCCTTTTTTTTCTGTTGTGTTTATGGGAAGTCCTTGAAAGTAGTCAGCACTGAGTCTCCAGCAGTTCAAAGGTTACGCACATGGTCAGATTATCAGTATTAACTCTTCAGTGCCATCAACACACAGTAAAGAGAAGCATTATTAAAAATATACTGTATGAACTCTCAAAACAGGATCAAATGGCATAACATCAATTGACTGTAATTATTTCCAGTACATCCTGGTTTGGGGAACCAACTCAAAGTAAAGGCATGTATTTGTCCAGACATTGTTTTTAAAACAACCAGTCACTCATTTTCAAACTGATTACCCAATCTTACTGGGAAAGTCCTCTTGATTGTGTAGTCTCGTCTATATAACGAGTAAGAAAAGAATACTTGATATTTTGATTGCTTTTTGTTGTTGCTCTTTGATTAGTTACGGGTTTATTTGTTGGGTCTGGTATTTTTTTGGTTGTGTTGTTGTTTTTAAGTTGGTTTTTGTTGGTTGGTTTGGAGTGGGGTGGTTCCTGGTAAAGAAGTTTGCGTTGTATGTTAAAATTCTAGGAAAACAAAACCAACTACTTCAGATCATAGAATCATAGAATCAATAAAGTTGAAAATGAACTCTAAGATCCAGTCCAACCATCAGTCTATCACCACCATGCCCATAAACTGTGTCCCTCAGAGGCACATCTACACATTTCTTGAATATCTCCAGGGACTGTGACTCCACCACCTCACTGGATAGCATGTTTCAATACCTCACCACTCTTTCTGAGAAGTTTTTTGTAATATCCATCCTGAACCTCCCCTGGCTCAAGTTAAGGCCATCAGCTCTCATCATATTGCTGTTACCTGGAAGAGGCTGACCTCCACCTTGTTACAACCTCTTTTCAGGTATAGAGAGTAATAAGGTCTCCCCTGAGCCTCCTCTTCTCCAGACTATACAATTCCCATTCCATCAGATACTCCCCATTGTGCCAGTCCATCCACCAGCTTTGTTGCCCTCTTCTAGACATGCTTCAGGGCCTCCATATTTTTCTTGTACTGAGGAACCCAAAACTGAACAATGTACAGTTCAGTCACCTAGTTCAGTTACAAGGTGCAGCCTCATCAGTGCTGATTACAGGTGGACAATCACTCCCCTGGTCCTGCTGGCCACTCTATTTCTGAAGAAAGGATACAAGTCAGAATGTCACTGGCCTTCTTGACCACCTGAGTACACTGCTGGCCCATGTTCAGACAGCTGTTGACTAACACCCCCCAGATCCATTTCCTCCGTGTAGCTTTCCAGGCTCTCTGCCCCAGGACTGTAGTGATGCATGGGGTTGTTATACAGAAGTGCAGGACCTAGTACTTGGTCTTGCTGAACCCCATAAAATTGGCCTCGGCCCATCAGTCCAGTCTGTCCAGATCCTTCTGAAGGCCTTCCTACATTCAGGCAGGATGACACTTCCTCCCAACTTGGTATCATCTGCAAACTTACTGAGGCTGTACTCAATCCCCTCATTTAGATCATTAGTAAAGACATTAAACAGGACAGGTCCCATTAGTGACTCCTGGAGAGTGCCACACATGACCGGACACCAGATGGATTTAACTCTTAACCGTCACTCTCTGGGCCTGGCCAACCAGACAGTTTTTTACCCAGCAAAGAGTGTACCTGTCCAAGTCATAGACTACCAGCTTCCCCAGGAGAGTGCTGTTGGAGACAGTGTCAAAGACTTTACTAAAGTCTGAGTGGATTACATCTACAGTCTTTCCCTCATCCACCAGGTGGGTCACCTGCTCATAGAATATTGGTCCGGTAGGAACTGCCTTTCATGAGTCCATGATTGCTAAGCCTGATCTCCTGGTTGTCCTGTGTATGCTGTGTGATTGCACTCAAGACGACCTGCTCCACAACCTTCCCTGAAACTGAGGTCAGACTGACAGACCTGTAGTTCTCCGACCCATCTAGGGGATCACATTAGCAAGCCTCTAGTTATATGGGACCTCCCTAGGTGACCAGGACTGCTGATAAAGAATGTACCAGTTTCATCCTGTTGTGTACTCTGAAAATGTTTTTTTCTTTATGAAGATAGTATTTTGTTTACAGTTGTTTCAGTAATTTTTTTCAGTGTATTTGGAATATATATGCTTTTTAAACCTTGGTTTTTAGAACTTTCTTCCTGAGGCTTACACTCAACACCCCACCCTTTTCAAAGAGGAAATAGTGGTGCCTAGTTCAGCACAACAGAACAGTATAGCAACAAAATTGAAAGAAGCACAGAATCACAGAATAGTAAGGGTTGGAAGGGACCTCTAGAGATCATTGAGTCCAACCCCCAGGCAAAGCAGCTCCCTAGCCCAGGTTTTACAGGTAGGCATCCAGGCGGGTCTTGAACATCTCCAGAGCAGGCAGCCTCAGGTAGCCTGTTCCAGTGCTCCATCACCCTCACTGTGAAGAAGTTCCCATGCATATTTGTGTGGAATCTTCTATGCCTCAGCTTGTGGTCATTTCTCCTTGTCTTGTCACCACACACTGCAGAGAGGAGCTCAGCCTCATCCCCTTGCCTCCCACTCCTTAGATGTTAATAGACGCGGAGCAGATCCCCTCTGAGTCTTCTTTTTTCAAGGCTGAACAGACGCAGGTCTTTCAGCCTTTCCTGTGTTCCATGTCCTTTATCATTTTTGTAGAATCCTTTACTATCTTTGCAGAAAGATGATGATGCATTGAGTTCTGAATACACATGCGGATAGACAGAGGCATTCTGGAAAGATGTCACCAGGGGAAAACAGAAACTAAGGAACAACTGCAAGGTAACAGATTCCCAAGGTGAGGCTCACTGTGTGTTTTCAGCTATATCAAGAGATTCAAGGAGATTTTCACACTTGTTGTGTAAGTTACTATTGTCATTAAATCCTAAGAAACTAGCAAATAAATAAAAATATTATATACACCACAGGAGTAGCATGGTCTCTGACTTCATCTAATTATTTTCCAAGAATACAAGCAAGGTTGTTCTTCTGCATGCAAACAAACAAACAACATAATATTCCAGCTTCAGCATTCAAAAATGGGAACCTGCTTTCCAGGCAGAGCCAGAGAAGTTTATTCTTTCCCTTTCCCAGAATCATGATAATAGTGACTCTTAAATTTCTCATGGGTTTCAGGCCACTTTCTTCACATCACAATTCCTCTGGTTCCCTTGCTCTTGTTTTTTAGTAACTCCGTAGGGAAACTCTTCTTAGTCTTACTGCTTCGTGCTTGTAGTTAAGCATTCTGAGGCATGTTCAGCTCTTTCCTCCATGGAGACCTCTCTTGCTTCCGTATTTTCTACAAATGAAAGTTAAATTCCCTGTTTACAACTGTTCATACTGGCCACAGTAGCAAAGCTGGCTGAGTTACTGTCTCATAAATGAGGTCTATATATATGAAAACAGTTAAGACTCATACAGCTGTGTCACAAGTGACAGACTGTGTTAACAGTTTTGACTTTCTGGAAATACTTACCCAATTTAAATTAAGATCTTAATAGTCTCTAGCAAGATTTTGAGACAGTTGCCTATCACTAAATTTCTGAGAGAGTGGAATGTCATAGAGCAGCAGGGCACATGACACTAAGTTCTGTTGGGATTTATAAATAAAAAGGAAACTCTTTAGGGTTGTGCTACTAGGTTAAGTACAAAAAACAAACAAACAAACAAAACCTGAATATCATTTTGCAAAATATTCTTCTACTTTGCTGTCAGCAAAACTGGAAATACGGCTTGTGGCAAAAGTCAGTTGCATCAGACTGCATCCATCCTCTCCCATGCTGCAGGCAAATCTTTTGCTATTCATTCATGTTCCATTAGACTCTAATTGAACTAAAGCCCATCTGTTACATGTGAGATGTGACTACTTATTAAATTGTGTGTAATTCATTTACTTATACCAAAGTAGCACCTGGAATTCCAATGAAGATGTAAATGCTGCTGTGACAATACATTACAAGAAATAGATCCTGTGTACTCCAAATTTAGAATTGAAATAAACAGATTACACACAGAGTAAAAAACATTAACAGCAACATTGAAATTAAACAACTTAGTTAAAATAATACAGCAAAGATATCTGGTTTAGTTTCTTAGCATAGCCATAGATTTTGTTGGTTATCTTTCTGAAAAACTAAAACTATAATGTCTATTTGCAATTTGTAATTGAAAATCATGTTATTCCCTTGCCTTTAGTATTCATAGATTCATAGATAAATT
>VXAB01011052.1:0-43732 GCA_013399175.1 Odontophorus gujanensis
TATATATATTTTAACTTCTTTTTGCTCTATGTGAGGTAATGCTGTTGCCTTATCTACTTCGATTTCAGAAAAAGCACTTCCTACAACAACACACAGAACATTTGTACTGTAGGTGGGATGATGACAATTAATAGGAAAGGAAGGGTATACAAAGGGTTTGGGGTTTGGACATTTGATGTATTTGAAACAAGATCAGTTTACTTGACCACACTTTATATTATTGACATCTTTCTGGGCTTGTTGTTAGTAGAGGGAGAAAGGGTGGATTTTTCCCTCGTGAGCCAGATGAGTTTTGGAGACCGTTTGAGGAGCGTTGCACTCCCCTGTCCTTTGCTCAAGAGTGGATACAGGTTCACTTGTCTTTTTCTGGAGCCATCACATATTCTAGATGGCATGAATCTTGAATTCAGATTGGCAGATAGTAGTTTTTACTCTCTCTTCTGCAGTGCAGGATGTGGACTGCATCCTGGATTCATATGATTCATCTGTGCTTATGCATGATGAGTTGGTATGAAAGCAGGTAAATGGCAGAGCTTGAGTCACAGAAAACCTTCATTTATTAAATACCAAGTAACAGAAGTGGTGTAAGACATTGGTAATGGTTTCAGTTCCTTCAAATTCCCTCCAGAGGCACACGGCAGTTGTAGCTTTCAGTTTCCTTCTACAGGTCATAAGGTTCTTTGAGACTGTGAGAGGAACTGGTGACACTGTGAGGACAGGGAATGTCATGTACAATGAATCTTTCATCTGATGTCTCACTGCAGAAGTAGTGCAGGTGTTCCCTTCCAGTCCTACATTCCTCCTGAAATGTCACTTACATCTTAGAACTCTACTGAAATCTAAGTTCTGTTTAATACTTCTTCTGTGAAGGCTCCCTGTCCTCTCAGAAATTCCTAAATAATAATCTGTTCCCATGAAAAACATCACTGTGTGCCAAGACTCTGCTAAGAATTTTCGCAGCAAGTCATCTCACTTAATGGTAAAGAAATCTAGTGATAAAGGAAGGCATTAAGAGATAGGAATTGAAAAATTTACATTCCATTTAGGAAGAACTTCTTTTTTTCAAAATCTCCACCAAAATTTGTTAATGTATTTTGCCTCAAAAGGATTAAATGAGAAAGGAGAAAATAGAAATCACAGACAGAATTAAGTATTACTGCTCAAAATAAAAGGAAACATTCAGCTTTGTTTAAAAAACAGTGTTTTCAAATAGCTGAAAATTTTTAATTTAAAAAATGTTTCTACAGAAACATATTTTTCACTGGGAGTGTTTTTGACAACCTGTAATTATCTTTATTTAGTATTAACAAAACCATAATTGTGTTTGATTCAGGCACAGACTGGACATGAAAATGAGTAATGAGAGCATTCAATGAACCAAAGATTAAAGTGATCTGGAAGATGTGTTTTGAAGCATAACCCAGAAGGTTACACTATTTGAAAAGACAAAGTGCTTCCTTTCTTATTTATTTTTTATGCTGTTCTGTTCTGTCCTCTGTTTATTGAGCCACAAAGACTATTCATTTCATTTAATTCAGCAACTCTTGTGATCATAACATAGTGTTTTTAAAAGACTTCTTTAAGCCCAGAAATGGTAAGTTCATCATGGCCTGAGGAACACAGGTGATTTAAATTATTTACTTTTCAAATTCCTTTAGATTTTTGGAACTTAGTGTCTCGCTATGTTCCAGAAAAAATAATACAAAAAAAAATCTAAAAAATATTGGTTTTGGGCTCTGGTCCAAAGATATGCTTCTGAATAATGTGACCCTCTTTGATTTCATGTGAAGAAAACCAATCCCTGCTGACTCTTGATTCCCATGATTAATATTTGTTGATCATGTACAAGTTGTGTGAATAAATGTTTCCTAATATACATTTGTCGTCATGAAAACTTAGAATTCTTGAGACCCATGAGAGCAGAAAAAAGGGGACATCTTTTCACTCTGAAGAAATTATATTGAACTGTGAGGTTTCTATTAAGTCTGTGCAAATCCTTGATCAAGGTTGATGGACACAGATATTTTACCTTGACAATCGTGTGGCTACAAGGATTCTTGGCATGCCTCTGCCCTGAGCTCTCTGGTGCTCTCCCAAACTATTCCTCTGTATGCTCCAGGAATAAGCTTGTGCCAGGGAGCTTTCCGTTGTGTTGAAGAGCACAAGTATGGCTCCAGTGTGGTCATGAAGGTTATCCTGTATTTATTCCTATAGAAAAAACATGGCATCCTTTGCCAGAAAGCTAGAAGGTAGGAACTTTGTTTCAGGCAGATCATGTTGTGACATCCCATAGAAACAAGTAGATGGAAAACAGCTGGGTAGCTGGGGGTGATGTAGCTAGAAAAGCTATGTAGAACAATGAGCTAATGTTGGCAAAAAATATCACAGTAGGTGTGTTTTTATCACAATAATGCAATAGCTGTGGAGCTACAGAATGTGTGATTGCAGATAAAAGTGCTAACTACATAAAGTTGTGACTAAATGGGAGTGGGAGGGGTAGACATGCATGGAAAGACATCGATAATTTTAAATAATAGATTTTTTTTGTCAAAGGCAGTAGAAGTATTTAAGCAAAGTAGCTTTTTGGCCAAGACGACCAGCAGCACCCTGGCTTGTATCAGTAACAGTGCAGTCAGCAGGACCAGGGAGGTGATTGTTCCCCATTCTCTGACACTAGTGAGGCTGTACCTCGAGTGTTGCATGCAGTTTTGGACCCCTCACTACAAGAAAGACATTGAGGCCCTGGAGCATGTACAGAGAAGGGCAGCAGAGCTGTGAAGGATATGGAGCACAGGTCTTATGGGGTGTGGCTGAAGGAACTGGAATTGTTCAGTATGGAAAAGAGGAGGCAAAGGCGGGGTCTTATTTCTCTCTACAACTACATGAAAGGAGGTTATGGCAAGGGGACAACCTTTTCACCCAGGAGACAGCAATAAGAGGAGAGATAATGACCTCAAGTTGCACCAGGGAAGGTTCATGTTGGATATTAGGAAGAATTTTGTCTCAGAAAGAGTGGTGATGCACTGGAACAGGCTACCCAGGGAAGTGATGGAGTTGTTGTCCCTGGAGGTGTTCACGAACTCTGCTCTGAGAAACTTTTCTAGAATTGCCTGTGACAGTCAGTGTGGTACACTCATAATATTGTGTGAGATAGGAAGAGAGGTGAGTACGCTGAACCCCCGAAAGTTATGAAACCTAGAGGATTAGTGCTATCAAGCATGATGTCTGATTCACAAGAAGATTATTAATATCATTAGTATGTACATAGAGGCACAGTTGATACTGAGGGATAAACTACTGGAGATTGCATAGAAAGATTAAGAGATGAGAGCCTATCCATCATAAAGTTGTGGAAAATAATAATACAAAAAAAATAGTATATTATCAAAGGTAATTATATTACTTCTGCAGACGTTTTCACCTTGTGTAAATCAGCACATTTCTTTTCAAGTGAGATTTCTGACAAGTTTAAACAGAGGAGAACTTGACTGGTTGTTTGTGTTTCCATGCTGTCCTTATAACATTGTTTGGACTGGAAGCACTCATACTCGCATTTTCCTGAATTTTAAGATACCATGGATTGTGAAATAATTGGCAGCCTGGGAAGTGCCATCCATCACTCCTGTTAGCACAATGGAAAAGCTGTTTGACCACACAGAGCACCCCACAAGGATAACAAACAGGGAACAAAAAGCCCAATCTTCAGAGGTGCAAAACAGGCATAACTCTCATTTGGAAGAGAAAAGGGCAGTTTTTAAATGAAAGGAAGAAACGAGTTCTCCAGGGCTTATTCCTAAAAGGAGCTGAAAACCTCCTGGAAAGTGCTGAATGCTCCATACTCCCACTGAATTCTTATGATTCTGCCCTTGCTTCTCTGCATTGCATCTTTACAACAAAGTGTGGAACATTATGCTTCTAAATCTGGAGGCTGTTTCTTTTTTTTTTTTTTTCTTGTCGTAATGAAGTGTAGTCTTATTTTCTTTTCAAAATACATGGTCTTAAAAACCATAAAAAATTGTGCTTTGGAAGTTATCTGACAAAATGAAACTAATAATTTTGTTTGCTGCTGGTATCCTCCAAGCAGTAATGTGAATGGAGGTATCAATTATTTAGGCCTATGAAGCACTAATCTGGATATGGTGATTTCTCATTAATACTAACAACTTCAAAACTAATTCTCATTAGCTTGAAATAATTATTTAGCTGCTTAGGAAGTGATTAAATTCAAACAGAAGTATATAATGTGTTTACAAAAAAGGAATTGGTTGACATTACGAAATGTTAATGGCCTTATTCCTTAAAACTGATTATTGGATTGTCCCATACGTTTAGGGAATATTCTTAAAACTGTACACTGCCTTTTTATTTCATGTAGAAATTGCTTCCAATTTGGAAGAAGACATTTTGAGGCTAGCAGCTACAAATTAAACATCAACCAAAAAAAAAATCCAGAAAAAGTAATTCAGTTTTTAATGGAAAAGCAAAATTATTTGCCTGTAATTATTTGACTATGTTTGTATGTTTTCTTCTTCTTCTTCTTTTTTTTTTTTTTTTTTTAACATTTGTAGATAGGAAATACATGAGCAGAAAGAAAACCTGGCCTTGTTCACAGTCCAGAAGCGCACAGGCAGGAGAGACTCAGACTCCTATAACAGACATGAGTTTTGAGTCTCACGGTGTGTAACTTGAAATTCTTGAATGTCACTGCTTGAAAGCTTGAGGCTTTTTGTTGAGAGAGAAGAAACCTTCTGTAATATATTTATTGCTTACCGTTTTTCAGTATATTCAAGTTTTAGGATTAGGTACTCAGCAGTAATGAAAAGTGCTGAGAAACAAGTGTGAAAACGAAGTGATGAGAAATGTTCTGTCTGCGTTATAGCTTCCATCTTGGATGATGCACACAGAGAGAAGCGAGGAGCTCAGGAGCAGATGCATGGATGCTATAAAAGCTTATGTGCCAAAGCATTAAAGCTAGAACTGTTCTTCTCCATAAAGGGTAGAAAAAAGAGGGCCCTCTAGCCATAAACTCGCCAGTAAAGTGCGTGTGCACTGTATCATTTGGCTCAATAAAAAATACAGCATGTGGCAAAATTTTAGACAGATAGATGTAATTAACACAGAAAGGCAGATGGCAAGGAAAAGGGACAGGGGAAGAAAAATACATAAGACTGGGATCCAGTGAAACTCTAACATCGTAAGTACATTAGGAATTCCATCATCGTAGCGATACTTAAATGCTTTCTTACACAGAAGAATATGCCGCAGACTTTTTCCTGAATTAGAGCCTAGGTTTTCAAATGAGGGTCAGCTCATACTGTTTATGTATTCGCTGTTATGCGTTGTTGTTATCCAATGTATAATTTTCAAGCATCCTGAAGTTAAGAAATGTTTTTAAGGTGGCAGTTGTACCCTTCCTTAGAGGTATAAGAAATGTCAGTGCTCTGCATAACAAATCATGTTTACGTTACAGTAGAAAGTAAACATTTGCATTTCAAACCCGCACAAACTGTGGGTAATATGTTGAGGTTGCTCTAAGTCAGCCTTGCAAGGAGTTCTGGAGCCTGCATTCTGAGCTAGGTGACTGCTCCCCAACAATGAACGTGCACTTCGTTTCAACCTCAGCAACCTATGGCTACAGGCGTCAAACAGCGGGGGGGTTTCAGTGCTTACATTTAATGGAGAGATAATGGCAAAGAGCGCATTAGGAAAAAAAAAAAAAAGAAGCGAGGAGTGAGGTGGAATTAAACTGGGATTTTAAAAAATGGAAAATCAAAGTATGAGGTTTCAGACCTGTCAAAATGTTTAATTCTTCTTGTTCAAGCTGCAGATGGTTTGAGTCATCTTGTGCCAGAATTAACTTGGTGACACAGTAAAATAACCTTTCAGAAATACGTTTCCCATATTTTATTCATTGTTGCACTTCAGCTGAACCTATTCTTTGCATGAATAAGGTATTTGAGATCAGATGCCCTCTTCATACTTGCTTGGTGGGAATTAGAACGTGACTTGTTAAGAGCTAAGCCTAATTATGAAATGAAGGCATGAAATGTTGCTTTTGCTTACAGTGTGTTGTGCATCTTCAACTGTCTATGCAAAATACTTAGGAAGTGTGCTAAAAATGAAACCCTTGTGTCTATATCATGCAAACAATCTAGAACGCCAACTTCTGTTACATAATAAATGCAACCTCGTATATTACATAGAAGAAAAATAAAGCCAATGTAACACTCATAGATTTGAACTACCTATTTAATTTAAGATGAAAGAGACTGTTCTGCTGTTTGGGTGGTTCATCAGATCATGGAATGATAAAATATCCCAAATTGGAAAGGACCCATAAAGATCATTGACCAACTCCTGACTCTACACAGGACAGATTTATAACTTGTTTTTGATACTTTACAAATAAGTTTTTCTTAGTATAATATATCTACTTAAGGTGGAATTGAGGTGTTTCATAAAGATGTATGTAAAGAAGAGAATCCATTTTGAGTATCACTGACCCAGTGGATATTAAAGAAACAATATGTGCATATGTTTTCACAATGCACGTATCTCATTGTGCAGTTAATTAAAAATAATTAGTACAGGCAGCATACATATTTAGGTAGCTTCAGTAGAAGGATTATTGTGAACTTTAAATTAATTTGTGACTTCTTTCTGTCTGAAAAAAATTCTCTGTACTTCATATAAGGTATTTTATTGAAGCAGAGAACATCTTTCAAATCAGAAGAAGCATTTTAAGTTCAAGTGCTACATTTTGGTCTGAGGCAGGTGATTACTTTTATAAATCAGCTGTAAAAGGTAATCCTGAAAGCTCTCCATAAATAATAACCAAGACTAAAATTTCTGTGTAGTGTGTGTGTATAATGGGAGGAAAATAGAGTTGAGGGAAATGGAGTTGAGGTTAAATGACTTTCTTCATGTAGATAAATTGGCGCTTCTGCCACAGAAATCAAATGAGGGGTATGCACATGGAAAGAGGGCAGGATCTGCGAACAAGCTTTGCAGATGCTTCAAAAAAATTATGCTGAGCAGCCCATTCTGGTCACAGATTTTGAACAAAATCTGGAGGAGTGTTCATAACAAATATAGAGCAATTTACATATTTTTCAGTTGTCAGACACAGTGTGCCACAAACTAACAGAGATGGCTGCGTAGCATTGAAATCTGCTGCTGAAGACTTGTCCAAATAGATTTCAGCTCAGCATGTACTTCCATTATCGTCTGTGAACAGTTGTACAAGTAGAACTTTGCTTGGAACTTGTGAATTGTAAACCTGTGCACAAAAAGTTTAATTAATCAATGCTGTATTTGTGCCACCGTGGAAAATCATTTAGCACGGTTAGGTCACCTGGTCAGGAAGTGAATGCCGTTTGTGGCATGATTTGGGTAACTATTCATGGAAGTGCAGCAGGGAATTCTTAGCCTTAGGGCTGAGATAGCCTTCATCAGAAACAAACAAAGCTCAAAAAGCTTTCGGAAGTAGTAGTAGTTTCTTCAAATAGATTAGTTTTCAAATTCTGGAGAATGCCCGTTCTCTCTCTCTTCCTCTTTCCTTCCTTCCTTCCTTCCTTCCTTCCTTCCTTCCTTCCTTCCGTCCGTCCGTCCGTCCGTCCAATTATATATAAAATAGTGAATTTAGAGTCATTAGGGTTTGGACTCATTCACCTCTATGCTGAGTAAGTAATAATTATTTTTTCTGGTCACTTCATAGGTAGCAGGAAAATCAAAATTTATTGAAGCACTACATTCACCTTTGACTTTTGAGAGAAACTATTTCAGTTATTGCCACTTATACATTAATTTAATGTTTTTTTAAAACCAAATGAAAAAAAATACAAAAAAAAAAAAATCTGTGTTAACCTGTCATGTCTCTCTGGATGCAGTTCACATGGTACTTAAGGGGAATGTTGGCACAGTTTTAAGTGTTACCTTATAGAGGAAACTGAGAAGAATTCCCACAAACACAGGAGAAAGTTCTAGCTCTCTTCTATGAAACAAGTTTCTCATACCAAACATAGTAGCTGCACTTAGCGTCTCATCGTTGAAGTCTCAAAGTATTTTCATTTTTATCCTATTTCTGTTTCTTCTTTTATTAGTAGAATGACCCAAATATTGTTGAAATGTTCACTTTCACATTCTGGAGGTTTATGAGAAACAAAAAGGCATTTTAAGTGTCAGAATGTTTATTATTAAGAGTGATGAGAAAATGGAAAATAATTTCCCTTGAAAAAAAATAAAAAGTTAAAAAATAACCTTTAACCAAGATGAGAAGGCAAGGCCTCAGCATTTTTGTGGGTAAGATTTGAGGGAAAATTCCATTTGAGAAAACCAGAGTGGAATTTTTCAACTTTATAGCTATGGCCATAGAAGCATTTTATTGAAGGGGAGAAAAGAAAATGGACAAGAGTGTTCCAGATCAGTGTCTGGGGAGCCATTATTTTGGTTTTTCTAAAGGGAAAGTGTTCAAAAAATTTTCCAGCAAGAATTTCCAAACCTGCTTGATTTGTTATTGTTGTAGTCACAGCTGTCCACTGTAAAATTCTTCAGTCAGGCTGAAGGATGAACGCAGGTCTATTTTCCCAATAGCAATTTGATTTTCTTGCTGCATTAACCTCTCTTTTTTTTTTTTTTTTTTTTTTTTTNCTTCTTAGAGAGTTACAGAACCCTCATGTCCCCAACCTGAGCAAATGTTTTTTTTTTTTTTTTCCTTTCTTTCCCTTTCTTTTTAACCCTTTACCCGTCTGTACTTATGTTACTGCTTCTGATCTTCACATTTCTATAGTTCATCCCCTCTAGATATTTCAGTTATATTCTGTTTCCTGTTACAGATTTTCTTACCTGAAAAGATAATAGCAGTACCACAGTAACTCAAAGACAGAACAAAAAATCATGAAGAATTTTTGCTATAACCTAGCATTTTAAGTGGTGGTAGGTCTTAAAACTGTTTGCATTCTGTATGAAATTTATTAGCTCTCTCCCCAAACGTAAAAATGGAGGCAGGGGCCTACGAAGATCATTGAGGCTGACCACTTCAGGGCTGGCCAAAAGTTAAAGCACATTACTGAGGACATTGCCCAAGTGCCTTGTGAATGCTGACTGCCATGTGGCAGCAACCACCTCTTTAAGAAGCATGTTCCTTTATGTCTGAAAATCCTCACGGTAAAGAAATGTTACCCACTGCCCAGTCTGACTCTCCCCTGGTGCAGCTGTATGCTGTTTCCATCTTGCCTTGGTTTCCACAAGCAGAGCACCTCCCTCTGCTTCCACTCTGCAGGGAGCTGCAGTGAGGTCACTTCTTGTCCTTCTCTTCTCCAGACCAATTGATAACCCAAGTTATCAGTCCTCAGTCCCCCTGCACTAGACATGCTTTCAGCCCTGTCACAGCTTTGTTGCCTCCGTTGGATGCTTTCAAGTATCTTAGTATCCTCTAAATGTGTGAGTTAATAAAGACAAATGAGCAGACGGATATCAAAGCAAAATGTCTTTCAAATTATTTTTTTTCATCTGTGCAAGAGCATTTTTTGGGTGCATATTGATCAGGAGACTTGTTCTGTCCATGTAACAAAGTGATTTTCTTGTTTTAATGTCAGAAATGAAATTCTAATATTCTGAATTTATAGTTTCACCATGAGATCAATGCCGTGTATCTGCCAAGTGTCAAAATGATGTCTAAAAATATGGTGTATTCTATAATGCAATTATTTTGACTGGGTAGCATACTCTTGCTCTTTAATAGCAACCACTGGTCATATATGTAGTAATTAGGGCCTAAAAATTGGATATCTTTCTGAAACACTAATTTAGCAGCCTGACATTTTTCATGCTTGTCTGTATCTGAGAAAATTGTGTATTTGAGAAGTTGATACAATCCTTAAGCTATTTCTGAGTTATAGGTTTGTGTTGAAGGAATACTTTTTCCTATTGTTTAACTACACCTTTTTATTTTGAAAAGAACTGCAGCCAAATGTTTGAAGCTTGAAACTCAAATCTTCACACACAGATTATTTTATTGCTTTTCTTCGTTTGAGGGAAAATAAAAATAAGGATTGAAAAAGTATTTTATACTTTCCCAGTTTAACACAAGGCTCACAGAAAATGTAAATTTTCTCACTAACATTCTGCTTGGTGAATGAGAAACTTCAAAGTCTAACTGGAACATTTAAAAATGAACTTACTATGCAAGGGCTTCTCCCCCTCTCTTTTTCTTAGCAGAAGAACAAGATACTCAGTAATGTGCTACTATCAACTTTTAAGTTCCTCACCACTGAAATGTCAAAATATAATAGGAAAGGAAGTTTGCAATAACTGTTCCAAGTTCTGTGGGCTTTTTTTTCCAAGCAAATTATGTATTTTATTACTGTTTTAGGTTGCATAAAGTAGATCTGTTTGGAAATCTTCTGATAAAATGCTTCTTGGCAAAATATATCAATTTGTTGAAACAGAAAGGTTTGGCAGAAGTACCTTGGTTCTGATTAATCTTTTATTGGGAAATGATTTCTTAGACTCAAAATGGAATCTTTTATCAAAAAGAGAAAGTGCACAGAATAGCCAATAGCCCAGATACCTGCAGAAGGTGCACTTTCAAGTCTTTTCTGGATGGGAAACGTTCATCTTGGGTGTTACACTCTTACTTGAGTAGGTGTCTGCCAGTCCTCTTCTCTCTCCTCTCTTCCTCATGTGATTTTATGTTGTTCTCACACAGGTCTGGAATATTTAAAAATGTGAAAATGTTCTGCAGGAAATGAAAAACAGTTTCCAGTGCAACCCAAATAAGAAAAAAATAAAGAATCTGCATGGTTTATGTGTTGTGGTTACTTCTGTCAACTCACCATTGTGTTAATACCATCATTCATTATTTCTCACTCTCCGTCGTCATGTAGAATAAGAAAGTTTAAAGCATCTTAGTGTTACAGAGGTCAACGATTTTCAACAGAAGTTAATCACTACTTGAATATTTATTTATTATGCTCTAGATGGTATGTATACATTTAGTGGAAAATAATAATGCCTGAGATGAAAAGAAAAATACCTTCACTGTGCACATCTAAAATTAGATGACTACAGGCAGCAGCGCTAGAGGGTTTACAGGTGCGTGAGTGAATCAGAGGTGTGCAAATAATAGTTAGGATCTTAACTCTGGGAAGGAGTCCTTTGGAGTTTCATTCTCTAAGGGTTTATTGAAACACCAGTGTATGAGTGGATTTATGTGTCATGATAGAATGTTTTTAACTCTTGATCGGCTCCTATAACCCCACCATGGCAATAGCATCATCTGATTCCTGCCTTGACAGTGTTGTTTTTTATAGATTCTATGCTGTGAATGCAAAATATGTTGGACTGAGATGCAGGAAGATGAGATGAATGGGGTTTGTAAACAGGAGAGAGACCAACTTTTTACACAGTCTGATAGTGATAGGACAAAGAAGAATGGCTTTAAGCTAAAGGGGAGAAATTTAGGTAAGATATAAGGACAAATTTTTTCACTAAGAGGATGGTGAGGTACTGGAACAGGTTGTCCAGAGAAGCTGTGGATACCCCATCCCTGGAGATATTCAAGGCCAGGTTAAAGGGGCCCTGGGCTACTTGATATAGTGGATGGCGAGCCTGACTGCTGCAGAGGTTGAAATTGTGCAATCTTTAAGGTCTCTTCCAACCTAAGCAATTCTGTTCTACTGATTCTGTTTTTTGTGGGATTGAAAATTTCTTCTTTTGTATTATCAGAATGTGATGGGACCACCTGAGAATATTCTCAATAGATATGGTCACTCCTCAGCAGAAGTCCCATTCTGTCCTTATATGCACATACGATAGTTGTACAAACAAGAATGGACTGTGAGCCTTCTCAGCTTTTCTGTAGCAATTTTTGGGAAACTTGTAAGATGTCAAGACAGAGCTGTCGAATATTTGAGTATAGGCTCCATTCTTCTGTGGAGTGGGTTCTACGGAAGTTTATATATATATATTTAACTTGATCTAGAGTTTGGCAACCCTGCCTATGACAGGTGAGTTGGAACTTGATGATCCTTGAGATTTCTTCCAGCCCAAACCATTCTATGGTTCTATGCAAGGGAACTCATTATGTACAACTTTGCATCTAATCCATACATTAAACAAGTGCAGTCAAGGTCAGATGTCTACCAAACCTTAATGGTGTTTGATAGCCATCTCTCATCCATTCCTGAGTCATGTTGCAGCGAGTAATTTTCCATTGCTGTTCATATGTGGCATCTGCTGCCTTTTGTGCCAGTAGCCCAAGGATATGTACCCATGTTGCTGGAGTGCACTCAAGGCATATAGCCTTTACTTAGACTGCAGTTGCATACTGTTATGAGGATAGTTACCCCCTGGAAAGTAATGAGAAAACAATTAATCTATTGCACTAGGGGCTTAGGGCTGGAGCCAGCCAACTGTTGCGTATCCATAGAATCACCCAACCCTAAGAAAGAATGTCTTAATGATTTAATTACTTTTCTCATCTGAGTGAATATTGTAATTCTGATTACAGAAGCTGAGGATGAACACGCTTAAAACTAATAAATACAAAGTGCATTCATCTGAAATGAGCATTATCAGCACTCACAATGAAATTTCATTTATGGGCATTGTTTCATTAAATGTAACCTCCAGCTTATTACAGACGCATTATTTTTCATTTTTTATGCATGATGTCATTCCTTTATTTAAACAGACCATTGTAAATATTTTATGAAACCATTAAAGTAACAAATAATAAATTGCTGCATTAAAATATGGATCTGTGAAAGTGCCTGGCAACTAAAATACAAACAAACGAATAAACAAAAAGAGTGGAATTGTGTTGCAATCTGTCAGAAATTGTCCTGGAGTTTTATCTGTGATTTGGCTACTGTTAGTCTATTTCTCACTGAGTTGTCCTATTAATATGAGATGTTTAAAATGGTAGAAATATGTGAGCTACCTTAGGGCAGACTGTGATGATCTTTCTCTACCTCAGACTTTCAGAGGATGCTAATTGTACGCTGGGCTTTTTGTTCCCCCCAAAGCCCTGTTTCATGTATTTAATTAGAGATTTTTAACTTTAAGGCATTTGCTGTGCACACTGGCAAGTATTTTTAAGAACCGTGTCCTAAGTACTGAGGCAATTGTGCAGATTAGCTAAAAGGGTCATTAAGCATATCTGCTTGCACAAGCCTGTCATAATCCAGTCTCCTGCATAATTGTATGGCTACTGCAACAGGCAGCGTGCAGATGGGGTGCTGAACTTCCAGCTTAGCACCTCCTTTGAATCCGGTTGATTTCAGCAAGAGCTAAGAGAAGGTTTTAATTTGTGAAATCTGGCCCCTTAAATGGTATTTAATCTCACAGCAAACCACACAGTCTTTATGTGGATGAAACTCTGGCAGTTTATTAAGAGCTCAGTACAGTTCTACTGAAATAAAGAGTAAGATTCCCATTGACTTCATAGAGAGCTGGATCAGGTAACTAATTACTAAAGACGTGATCTTGCAGGAAGCTGGGTCAGTGCTTTATCTCCTGAAGGGGACAGTTGTGGTGATGGTGGGAAAAATGCATTGTACTCAGCATCTTCCAGCTCTGTTCAGTACCTGAGAGGTTTGAATCTTAAATGAATGAAATTCATGAGTTATTCCCTTCTCACTCTAGAAAAAGAAAAGAAAAATAAAAAGCAGCTACAGGAATCCACATACACAGACTGGAGTTTCAGTGCTAATGTATCATGGTCAACTATTACTTTTCAATTTTCTCCTTACAGGAGGGAGTTGTTTTGTCAAGGTCATGCCACAAATAAATCATATTTCTGTTTCAGCAAGGTCTCGGTAAAGCAGCTGTAATCAGGACCTTCTGTAAATTAGAGTTTCTTTCTGTGGAATCCTTATTTCAGATGACCCATTCCCTCTTGTTTTTGTTTCATTTTGTTTTGCTTCTGTTCCCTTCTGTTTTTAACATCTAAGTGATTTGCTAACTTCTTGTATCTCAAAGGCATAATTTTTAAAAAGTTGAATACATTGACATCGTGTGAACAGGAGTGCACTCGTTGATTTCTAAATATTTTTGTTCCATCATCTATAAATAAACATAATTAACAGAACTTGAGAAATAAAACAGGGCATGGCCTCTCCTCAAAAGGTGCCAGACTGGAAGAGTAGATTTTTATACATCAAGAAGATAATGTAACCAGTAACGTGTCGTCTAGAAAAGAGATAACCTGTGTTTTTGACAAGGCATGGGCTTGATGAGAACAAATGGATGCTGCTCTGATACTATTGTTTCTTCAAATTGCACATTAATATTTTTAGATGCAAGTCATGGCTCTCATTAATGCCATTATTATGAATTACTAAGACCTCTATCCATTAGTTTGGTCACAATGTTATTAATTAAGAGGTGACCTATATTTAAACAGATATTATATTTTACACAGGTTGTTTGCTGATAACCTGAGACAAATACAGATGCATAATTAATTTTATATTTTAATTAATTCTCAATCTATGAATCTGTATGGATTCAGAAACAGAAAGGTAATGATTGGAATTTTGTTTTAATTAACTTTGCATATGCAAAGTGCATTCTGCAGTGCTCAGTAGAGCAGAATTGGTGATGAAGAAGACAGTTTGAAGCTCCGGATGTTGTTAGAAATATGACTTAATAGCAACCCAACTGCTGTCAGTGCTGCTCAAGAAGGAAAACGGCAAAGTCATCTTTTGATAATCCTTTTTTCTGGTTGTGCAGGATACTGTCTCTGATTGATCCTAGGACAGCTTCAGATTAGTAAGGAGGTTAAGAGACGCAGATGTTGCTACTGTGGCCTGCAGTTGACAGCAAAAGCAAGTACCTATTCATAGAATCACAAAATCATTAGGGTTGGAAAAGACCACTAAGATCACCTTGTCCAACCCCAACCCATCCCCACCATGCCTACTGACCATGTCCCTCAGTTTCACATCTCTGTGGTTCTTGAAACATCTGCAGGGATGGTAACTCCTCACCACCCTTTCTGAGAATAAATTTTTCCTAATGTTCAACCAGATATCCAGCTGTAACTTCATCTGCCTCTTGCAAGACATTGCAAGAACTTCTACAACTCAATTTCTGAGAGTTTTCATTTGACAAATAGTGAAATTGTCTATAAGGAATTTTGCATCAACTAAATGCCCCTGGCTCTTCTAAAAACACCTGGATTATATTTCTGCATTTAATAGCCTCTAGAAGGAAACATTTTGAGAGTTGCCAACAGCCAGCCCACAGCATGTGATATAGCATGATATAGACAAGTTTATCACAGTAACACATCCAAGGAATTTCTTTGTATCTCCCAGGTCTTTTGTTTCTTCTTCTTTTTTTTTTTTTTCTACTTTTCTTTCTTTCTTTTCCACTTTATAAAGCTCACAGGAGCCTGAATCATTTAGATGGGTTGAAAAACATCACCTTTCTCTGCAGTGAGGATCCTGATCTCTAACTCTGATCTCTTTCCTTCCATCTGCTGTCTTTCACTGTGCTCCTCACAGAAAATAAATAAATAAATAAAAATTCTAGCCATTTGTCCCAGTTTCAGCTGGGACAGAGTTAATTTCTTCATAATGTCTGCTATGATGTTATGTTGTGACTTTAGGAGAAAAACAATGCTGGTAGCATGCTGATGTTTTAGTTGTTGCTGAGCAGTGCTGTACAGAGCCAAGGATGTTTCAGTTTCTCAGCTTCTTCTGTTTTCCTGCCAGCAAGGGAGCTGGGGAACGCGAGTTGGGAGGGGGCAAGACTAGGACAGCTGACCTGAAGTGGCCAGTAGATATTCCATACTATATGGTATCATGTGGAAAGGAAGTCTTAAAAAGGGGAATGTTCATCGGGCAGCCTGGTGCTGCCTGGGGACTAGGTGAGCATTGGTTGGTAGGTGGTGAGCAATTCCTTCTATATCACTTGTTTTCTGTGTATGTATATATCATAATGTGTGAGCGTGTATGTTATGTATATATACGTATATATATATACACATATATTTTTACATTTTACATTTTTTTACATTTTTACATTTTTACATATATATTTACTTTTTATATATATATATATAATATTTTACATTTTTATATTAAATGTAAATACATTATCACAGAATCACAGAATTGAAGGGGTTGGAAGGGACTTCTAGAGATCATCTAGGTCAACCCCCCCACCAAAATAGGCTTCCTAGCCCAGGTTGCACAGGTAGGCGTCCACGTGGGTCTTGAACATCTTCAGAGAAGGAGACTCCACCACCTCTCTGTGCAGCCTGTGCCAGTGCTCCGTCACTGCACTGTGAAGAAGTTCCCACAAACATTTATGCGAAACTTCTAGGAAATCTGTGTCTTTTTTAAACTGGGCCCAGGACTGGACACAGTAATCTAAATGTGGCCTTATCAGGGCAGAGTAGAGGGGGAGGATCACCTCTCTCGTCCTGCTGGCCATGCTCTTTTTAATGCACCCAAGAATGCCATTGGCCTTCTTTGCCACCAGGGCACACTGCTGGCTCATGGCCAACCTGTCATCCACCAGGACACCCAGGTCCCTCTCCTCAGAGCTCCCCTCCCCCACGTCATCCCCCAACCTGTACTGGTGCATGCGGTTATTCCTCCTTAGCTTTAATACTCTACACTTGCTCTTGTTAAACCTCATCTGATTCCTTTCTGCCTAACTCTCCAGCCTGTCCAGGTCTCGCTGAATGGCAGCACAGCCTTCCGGCATGTCAGCCATTCCTTCCAGCTTAACATAGCAGCAAACTTGCTGAGGGTGGACTCTATCCCCTCATCAAGGTCATTGATGAAGATGCTGAACAGGACCGGACCCAGCACTGACCCCTCAGGAACACCGCTAAGTACAGGCCTCCAACTGGACCCTGTGCCACTGATCACAACCCTCTGAGCTCTGCCAGTCAACCTGTTCTCAACCCACCTCACTGTCCACTCATCAGTTCCACACTTCCTCAGCTTCGTTATAAGTGTGTTGTGGGAGACAGTGCCAAAAGCCGTGCTGAAATCAATATAGACTACATACACTGCTCTCCCCCCATCTACCCAGCCAGTGAAGACATCATAGAAGGCCACCAGGTCGATCGAGCTTGACCCCCCCATGGTGAACCCATGCTGACTACTCCTGATAACCTTCTCTTCTAATTGCCTGGAGATGGCATCCAGAAAAAGCTGTTCTATCACTTTTCCAGGGATGGAGGTAAGGCTGACTGGCCTGTAGTTTCCTGGGTCCTCCTTGCCTTTTTTGAAGACTGGAGTGACACTGGCTATCCTCCAGTCTTCAGGTACCTCTCCCATTCTCCACGACCTTTCAAAGATGATAGGGATTGGTTCAACAGTCACCTCTGCTAGCTCCCTCAGCACACTGTTATTTCTCTCTTCCTTTTCTGTATTAGCAAACAGTTTTCATCTACAGACTATGAGTTCTTATTTTTCTGATTCTTTCCTCTTTCCCACTGGGATGTGAGGGGAGTGATTGAAATGCTGTGTGGTGTTTAACTGCTTGCTGGGTTGAACTACAACAGCTTTTTCCCTAGTAATGGGCAAGACCACTGTTCTGATCTTGGAGGGCATCAATAAAGGCAACATTTCTCCCACTTTCTCCCTCTGTTACCGCGTGGCTGTGCCTCCAAGCCCAGGGTACTGAAAACTACCAGGCTTGGATGCTGATAATGAAAGCTGGATAAACAACCATCTTTTCAAGGCCTTTTTTCAAAGTTATAAATGTTCAGCTTGTAAGAGGTTGTGTATGGGAACATTTATCCATACAACAGTATTACAAAAATCTGGAGAGAGGAGACAGGAGCTGACTGTCAGGGAATAAGAGCTGTCTGAAAAATTTTCAGTTTGTTTAGATTTTTCTTTCAGTCTCTCTTTTTTTTTTTTTCTGCCTGTAGAGCTTTTTCAAGGACTAGAAGTCCTTGCAGTTGGTTCCTAGCATTGAGTTAGATGTCCTCAGCCAAAAACAAAGTGACAACCAAAAACAAAACAAAATAAAACAAACAAACAAACAAACAAAAAAAAACAGGCATGAAAATGCAATACTAGCAAAATAATGATGGTTAAGTGTTACATATGTGGAATTAAAGTAACATGTTGTCATGTTCCAATTGAAGATTTCCACTCATTGCTGAAGTAAACTTATAGTATGGATGGGAAAAGCAGTTATTCAAATGGTAGTATTCTTATTTGCTTTTGCTTTTGTATTTCCTTTCAGAATTAAAATACGTATAATTTTGAATTTCCAAAGAAAAGTTTGGAAATGACTGAGAGTTGGAAATATGAAAATGTGCTTTGGGTGACAGCATAAATTGTTCAAGCTTAAATTTTTAATCTTCTCATTTTCATGACTTCGTGCTTCAGAATGCATATTTAAGAAAAATCATGATTTTCTACATACTGTCAATGAGATTCATTGTTTTTGTTTTTTTTCTGTTAGATGATATTGCAGGTAGTCAGGATACCATATACTAAGTCTTTCTGTGTGTATTAAAACTGTAGCAGATCAGAGCCAATGTGGGAAGGAAAGATTATGTTTATCATAATAACTCTTTGAAAAAATTTTGTTCAGATCTTATTTATATGTATCAGTTTTTTTTAAATACTCTTACAGTATCTGTTTATCCTTAAAACAATTTGGTGTAATGGTATACCACAGACCATAGCAGTACTGTATTTATTTGCAGATTGAATTATCTTTGCTCATAGCCTGGTTTATTTTTTGCTTGTTGTCTGCACCAACAACTTCCCAGGGAAGCAGCATATTAATGATATAGAGAAGGGAATCTGATAGAGAAGGGAATTTCTCTGCTGTCATTTGTGTCTCAGAACTCCCATGGAATCAGTAGGTTTGATCTGTGTTAGGTGGTAGAATGAGATGTCTCCAATACTATTGCTACTCCTTATGCACATCTTCTATCCATCAACCCACAGAAAGAATAAAAAGAGAAGTTTGCTCTTTGTCTCTGTAGTGAGCTCCAGCCTTTGCATGAGCAAAGCCTTTAAGACTTGTTCCTCTGCTGCTGCCCCCGGTAGCTGCAGTGTAAAGCCCTACTGCTTCCAAAACTGTGTTTCATAGAACCATAGAATCATTACATTTGGAAAGACCATCAAGATCATCTAGTCCAACCATCACCATGCCCACTGACATGTGTCCCTCAGTGCCAAGTCTCCATGTTTCTAGAATACCTTCAGGGATGGTGAATCCACTGCCTCCCTTGGCAGCCTCTGCCAGTGCATTACCACTCTTTACAAGCACTGTCTTCCCAATATCCAACCCAAACCTCGCCAACACTACTGAAAGCCATGTCAAAAAACAAGCTGGGAAGTTAGTTGTAGTAGGCTAGACCCGATTTCAGTTACACTGTTTCAGATGTAAAGATATATACATTTTCAGAGAGATACGGAGTTGACCAGACTCCAGCTTCTCCATAACTAACGTGCATTTAGCAGATGGACAGCTTAACTTCTGCATTGTTAGACAGATGATCCCTGTGTGTAATACTACAGTGATGCAGTACAGCCTAAACTTCTGTTATTGTTGTTGTTGATTATGCCAATAAAAGCTTGTTTTTAACCCATCTATTATAGGTAAGAGTAATAAAAATAATTCACAATTATGAATGGTTATCAGATAGGAAATAAAATTCAAAACTGAAGGTTTTTTTACTATGAAATAGCTGTCCTGTTCAGGTGTCACCATAAATTTATCACCTCCAATAAAATGTAGAAAGTATTGTTTTTCTAATATTAGTGAAAGATGATGTCCATTTAAATTAGATTTTTCATTCATTTCTAATTGGCTTAAAATCCGGTTTAGCTACAGCTCTTCCACTCATAACTTGTTTAAAGGATTCTAATTCTCACAGATAAATAGGCATCCTGACTTTTTTCATTTTCATCCATCATTAAGTTTCTTATGGCTGAGCTTGCTGGTTGTGCATTGCCTTTCCAATATGCTATCAACTTCTGAAGTAACTGGGTTCAGACTGGATACATATATTACATTCAGTGCCGTATCTGCTTCTTTCCCCCACTTTTTTAAGCACTGCCAAGGGTCATATTGAAAAACTATCTCCAATTCCAACTGAAATCAACCAGGAAATGGCTTTATTTTACTTTTAACTGCAATTGAAATCAACCAGGACTGCATCATTTTATAAAATGGTCATTTACAATACAGTGGTTTGTGTGCTATGTTGAAAGCACCCTAAATTTTCTATATATGTATGACTATTTTTCATTCCATTCATTTAGAATTGCTTCAGAAATAGAAAATGTGAAGACGAGAGTGTCATTAAAAAATGCATATTGTTTGGAAATGAGAGGCATTTCTGTGTGCTGGGTAAAGGGAACATGTGTACTTTAGATGGATAAGAGTAATAGGCTCTGAAGGGCAAAATAAATCAGAAGACTGTTCCTTTCCAATAGCCCCAGAGACTGAAAGAGAATGTCAGGATGCAGAGGCAGTTTGTGTATTTTCATTCAAATATACACTGTTTGCAATAATAGGAAAAACTGAATGTGTGATTGAGAATTAAAAATTGCTTGTACTTTGCTTTTATTTGCAAATGCAGTCCCTATGGACAGCTTTTTGAGGCCACCTACAGTATGTTTTCGTACAGCCTTAGTTCTCAGCCTTGTTTTACATCTTTTTCAGGTCTGGGACTGGTTTTTGAAGAAAGAAGACTGATTCTGGACCTGTAAATATGTAACTTGAAGATATTTCCTACAGGTGTGAAGACAGTGGAGTGACAACTGCAGGGTAGATTTTCCAGACAGTGTGGGTTGGAAGGCTGGAAGGTTTCTCACGCTCGTTTCAACTGGCCATGCTAGTTATTGATAGAGGGAGTCTTCATGATGAGGGGTAGCGGGTGGTGGGAAACTTGTTAGACTGGAAGTTTCAGGCTTATGAAAATGGGTATTCTTTGGCAATACTTTTTTTTTTTTTCAAATGAGAGTAGAATTAGACACAGACACATTAGACACATTAGATCAGTCTATTAAAGAGACTATCAATCAATCAGTTATGTTTTATAGCATTTTCTCTATCTTCCTCTGTTCCCCCCATCTTTATCTTCACTTTTTAATGGAACTAATTTTGTTAAAAGGAGATATTAGAAAATTACCTCAATTATCTTGCATGAGACATTCAAGAATGTGGATGCTGAAGCAGAAAGTCTTATATGTAGGACTGATAAATTGATAGAAGATTTTTAGTATCTGTGGCACAGATCAGAATCCTTTTATGAAATTTAGAAAGTGAATAATAATTTTCACATGATATCAGACTGTTTTCTTGTTAAGAGTCCATGGAGGAATACAGTGTTACCCATCTGCTACTGAAATAGTCACTAGGTCTACCTCAGAAATGTCAATAGGACTCCGTGGACTGTTCATCATGTGTTCTGGATACAGACTGGCCTGGGAGTCTGTTTTCATTGCTGACTTTCCTAGCAGATTTTTCCATCCTATTCTTGCTATGCTCATTATATTCTTCTCCAAGGATAGAGAAAAAATTGACCTCTCTTTCTCACTTCTGTAGTCCATGGGTCCCCACCAGACTTTTGAGTGCTCTCTATGTATGCCCTATGCAGGGCATGAGCATCACTTCACTTGTAGGGCTTCTTTCCAAGGACTGCAGTCAGCATCTCTGTGACCCCTTCCTTAGTTGCCTCCAAGGTACAGAGCAAACCCAGCAGAGAGCAGGCAGGTAATGCCATCCTATCCACTGTCTTCGGGAGCAAAATTGCAGACCTCTAGATCTGAATGCAGGAAGACCCAACAGCATATGTTGTATCTCAAATAATTAATGCACATATTGGCTCAGAGCTATTTGTGGGGATGAGAAAGGAAGTTGTGGAAGGGTAATATATTTGTCTTTGGTGCATGATTTTCCTTCACTCATTCAACCTGCCTTTCATAAGACATGAATTTGCAGGCATCTGGCATGAACTCTTCGACGTCTGGCAAGGGGGAGGCACAGGAAAATGGGAAGATGATCAGAACAAAGCTTGGTATTTCATAAGCAGTTTACAGAACATTAAGAAGAATATTTTGTTCCAACAGATTTTAGAATTCCTTGCAAACAAGCTGGAGCTCAGAAGCGGTACATTTCAGGTTTTGGAGACTTCGATCTCTTTACTCTTTTCTTCTGATTTATTTGAGTGAATTTCGGATTTTAAATTGCACATCCTATAATGATTGAATGCACTTTCCGTATACCCAGTATTTATGGTGCAGCTGTTGGCAGTGTTAATGTGAAAAGCACATCTCCTGAACATTGTCAAGCTCTTATTGTCACCTTTAGTTCCCTGGGAGATGGGGACAGAATTTTATTTCAGATTAAAAGGAAGAAAACTGTTACCTTTCAGTGAAAACATATATTTATGTTTCTGGATGTCTCTAAAGTGACTCAGACAAGGAGACACATATTTGAGTTATTGCTACTAGATTTTATTATGCCTGGTGCCTGGGTGGCTATACTGTATTTTATGCTGCAGGGCTTAGAGTTGTTTTGGAATGGAAGAGAAGCATTTGGGGGATCTTGATGAGAATGATAAAATGTAAATTCTAAGGGCAAAATTCAGAGGTGATGCCATTGAGAATGTAAGGGGTTTTTTTTAATATATAACAGTTATTTAAATTCAGCCCTCATCTTATCTCTTCTTTCTTTTTTACCTATCCATTCCTGAGTTTTCAGTGAGTAAATATGTCAAAATCTGTGAAATGTATATGCCAGTGGTCCATAAGAGATATAAATTAAAATAGGATAGTGACAAACTCAGCCTTAAACCCACCATAGGGTTTAAGATATATAAGCCAGTAAGGCTTCCTAAGATAAACATCAGAATTTCTTGTGTGGTCAGCAGACAGAGCAGATGTTTCTGAAGGACTCCAGAATGAGAACCTGCCAGTCTTCTTTTGTATACTGAGATAGATATATGATGTCTATCCATGGAAAGCCTTCATGATCACTTACTTCTCATTACTATGACACTTGTTTCTGAAGACCTTTGAAATTTAGGGGTTTTGATGCAGAAAAGATGCACTTTTTCCTTTCCCTTCCTCTTTCCCTTCCCTTTCCCTCATTTTATATACACATTTAATGAATAACTGATGTTGTGTATGATTGCAGCACTGTAAATAAGGACGTGATAGTATAAAGACTGGTTAATCCACAGTACTTAAAATGCATAACTTTTGATGAAAGCATATGACCCCTTTTCAATGTAAGTTTTTTATATTATTGTAAGTAGCGATAAAAAAAAAAAAAAAAGATTAACGTGCGCCTCTTTACTGGTGCATATTCTATGATTTATGATAAAATCATGCTTTTGCTGGGGGGAAGCAAAGGAACAGTAATGTAACAAATTAATGAGAAGATTTATGACTTGTTTTGACTATAGCTTTGCCTTGGAAGTCAATACAAATATACACATATATATGTGCGCATGCAGGCAAGCATCTTAACAGCTTCTAGCTCAAAAGGGAGAGAAGCTGACCATCCAGAAAGTTTGGTTGCTTTTTGGTGAATTAATTATCTTTTAATTAGCTGACATTATTTAGTAAAGAGTATCAAGAAATGGGTGAAATAACCTGTTCATCGCTAAATCTACGTGAAAAAGATCCTCAAGTAGGAGAATACATTCACTGGGAAAAACAAACAAACAAACAAAGGAACCACAACACAGGCTTGCAAATGTATTCGGATAGTTGTGAACACCACATGCTGTTGCTACATGTTGGGTTCTTGCTTCGGTGTTCATGTCCAGGGCAGCTCCAGTTGTTCAGGGCTCTTACAGTGAGCACAGCCTCCAGTTGGCATGGGCTGGTAGGAGTGTGCTTGTCCATATGGGCGGCTGGCCACCAGGGACCCCTTGAACCTTCTGCTGATGCATATTTGGCTCAGTGTGGCTACAATTCTTCATAATTTTCCCTTCCCTAATAACTAGTCGTTTTAAAATGTGCTGTGCCACTTGTGTGCCAGCCTATTCTTAGTATTAGTTAAAAATAAAGGTAGTGGAGGTATGCTATTTAAAATCCACATGTTGGTGACTGCCAGCTTCTCATTCAGCAGCAAACACGGGTAGTTTTCCTAGGAGAAGAAGCTTTTATCCAGTAGCTTAAGAGCCTGAGTATGTCTTCATGTCACAGTGCAGTGCTTTGTGGTGATATACAGGCTCTGAGTTGGCTGTGTAATTAGCTGAGGAATGGGATGTATTAGACTCTCAAAGAACGCTTTAGTGGATCTATATGGTTTCTGACTCCTGAGCTGGCTTTCTCCGGGGTAGCTGAGGAACACTGCTATGCAGAGATATGCGGCTACTGTTCGGATTTAGGTTATCCTTTGTGTGGAAAGACATGCCTGAAGCTAAAAAATTGTAATTATGAAAATTTTGTTCTCATAGAAACGAAAAAATGCAATAGTTGAGCTAATCTGGGGACTCACACGCAGTCTATAAGGAAACAGATCTGTCCTTGTAAAGGCAGGATGTATGCATGGAAGTACTTACATAGTATGTTCCCCTCAGAATGAGTAGAGAGGATGATTCATTATGTAATAAATTTCAAAGGTAGATGTGCCCTTGCTTTGTATTAAAATTAATTCCTCTGTGCTATGAACATAACTAGATGTCCTTAAAATACTACAGAATATGGACTCTGAAGGAAAAACAGTGGAACAGTATCAGCAATGCCATCTTACCCATCATGTTTTGAACTGACTGAACATCAGCATGAAGATATCCAGACTTTTTTAAGGCCTTTTTTTTTTTTTTTCTTTTTTATTCCCCTGATGGATTTAAACTCTCTTGTATCCAAACCCAGATATTTAATTTAGATAAACTTCAGACTGGTGGGAGTGAATTGAACTTTGTATGGAATAGCTAAGGACTTCATTTGACATTTCTAGAAATAAAAAGAAATAATGTGATACACTATAGATTTTTTACTCTTGTAACAAAATTCCACTCTGGCAAAAGTTGCAAAATCTTTCATTATTAGAATTATTTTTATTTTCCTTTATCCTGTTATTGAAGCACTCAGTTTTCCACCAGAATGTCGGCATAGATGCACATGCCTTGGTTTTTTCATTTATTTCATTATTTCAATTTATCTCAAGTTTCAGTTTGGATGAGAAATAATGAAAATAACATACGTCAGTTATTTTCTGCAGCAGAGAACTCTCAGAGGAGCTTATATATTTATTGCTCAGCTACATTTGTGCTGTTGAATAAAAATGATTAAAATGCCATACAAAAAGACACAAGATAAGTTTCGCCCAGAGACAGAAATTATTTATGGACTTAACATTTAGCACTAGAAGTGTCCTTCAGCAGCCGGCGCCCAACGTGGTATGTTATTTCTTCGGGCTAGATGGCGCTGCAGTATGTGAAATTTCCATCCTCACCACCCAGCAGAAGGGCTGTGCTTAACCCTCTGGAGTTGCGAGCAGATTTCCCTCCTGGCAGGGAAAGGAGCCAGGCTTTCCTGCAGGCAGACATTTAGTTCTTTGTTTCTTTTTCTTTTTCTTTTTTTTTGTGTATAGGAAAACGGAATGTCAGCTCTTTATATGATAAGTTCCTTTTTGTATCTGTTGCCACATAGAGAGGGATACCTGCATTTTAGACATGCAATATGATATATATGCCACAAATGAGCAAGTGCATGAAACCCACATACATTTTCTTTGAGTTTTGACTGTTTATGTTTTTCAGCCTGAAGCAGGAGAAAACCACAGAGAGGAAGCTGAGTTTGTTCCATGGGATAGTTTCTGTTTGTAGCACCGGAGGTGGACAATTTGAAATGTAAACATCTGGGAGTACTGGGAATTGCAAGTGATGTCTGCTGGTCATAATGTTGTACTTGGCTTTGCTGTGTCCCAGAGTCCTCATGCAGTGCTGCTCAATTATACATCACTTCTGTATCATCACTCCTAAGCGTAAGAAATATGAGACATACAAAAGCCACGCTGAATTCTACCACAGCCAGAGTCAAACTGCTTATCTTCTGAGTGTACTATGATACAGCCCATCCTACAGTAGCAGGACCTACTTTCTGCTGTGCAAATTCTCTGTGTATCCTCTGCATTTAAGGCACTGGTACAGCCTCTCTGTTATGGGACTGGGAGAAGTGGCTGCAGAGGAACAGAGCCCCAACCAGAAGCCCCTGCACCAGTGATGGAAGAGATGAGATCTTGTCACCTTGTAGTAAAACCTGATCCAGCCCACTGAAGTCCTCCAGGGCCAGGAAATGATTCCCCTAACAAAGTCAAACTCTGCCTCCATTAGATGTGAGGAAGTAGTATCTTTTGAGGAGAAAGAGGGAGCTGTCATCCCCCAGCATCCCTCACCCAGGGCTGAACTGTGTAATTGTGACTGCTGCTATAGAATTGTAGAATCCTTCATGTTGGAAAGAACCACTAAGATCATCTAGACCAACCCCAACCCATCCCTACCATGCCCACTAACTATGTCCTTCAGTGTCACATGCCCATGGTTCTTGAACACCTGCAGGGATGGTGACTACCACTTCCCTGGGCAGCCTGTGCCACTTCATCACCATTCTTTTTGAGAAGAGTCTTTTTCTAACATCCAGCCTAACGTCTTCCCCTGGGGTACCTTTCTGTGCTGTCAGTGCCATGAAAGATTCATTATTTACCAGGTTTCCAGGCTTCATAGCAAAGATGAAATACAAGAATTAGAGGGTGACAGTCCTGTGCGTGAGGTGGCAGGTCCGTTGTTTCAGGACAGATGGGCATACTGCATGCTGTCTTCTGTGGAGGCTGCAAAACCTAACCAGCTTGCAGAAGGCTTTCTATAGATTAACTATTGAGCTTTCAGCACTGAGCTGAAGTGCTGTTCAAATGAGGAAAGGCAGAGGTAAAGAATAAATGCAGTAACCTGCAGTGACTGCGTTGAGGTCCTTCATTTGTGGGTAGCTGTGCGGTGGCAGTAAAGATGGAATACTGCTTGGTCATCTTTAAATTTGTCTGCTAGTGGTATTGTTCTGAATATCGTTGCTGTTTTATTTTGTGAATGTGAAGTTTCAGCCTATCAGCTTCATTCCCTGGATTAGTTTACTGGATTTGCTGGTAACTGCCGGTGAGCTTTTCCTTGTGTGGTGTAGGGTTAAAAATGACTTTATGAAAACACAGATTGGGTTTTGATCTTCTGAAAAGAGTTAAAGCATAGAAGAAAAAAGAAGCAATACGATAGAATGCTTCTTACTATAGAACACTGCCCATGCATCCCCTTGTTGTGAGCCAGAAGGAACGTGACGACTAGCTAGAAGGTGGGGTGGAGGTTGGGGCTGTTCCTGCACATCTGCCCAGCTCCTTGCCAGCATCCCATCACTCTGCACTGTCTACAGCAGGGCTACCACTCATATCCCCTTTTTTCCTGGCTAATACCTGCCTCTGCACTGTGCCCTCTGCAGTTCTGTTTTGGGGAGCCGATACGTTACTGAAAAACAGGATTTGAGTAAAAAGCCACTATTAGTGATGATACTGAATGTGGAAGCACAGCTATTGCTGGTCAGCAAATGTGCTGAAAAAAACAAACAGCTACTGCCCTCTTTAATCTATTGGCAGGATGTGATTAGAAGTGAAAAAATAAATATATTATTTGCTAAATTCTTTTCTTTTGGAGGAAAACTGCTTCTGTCGTTCACGTATACAACGGGGTTCAACTTGATCAGTGTTTATTGCTGCTCTGGAAAGTGATTTTCTCTTCCATCCCACCCAGTCACACACTGTTCTCTTGAAGACTTTTCTGCTGGGCTTGAATTTACTGTACAGTTAAATTAACGCAAATTGGTAGAAACTGAGTTAATGCCAGTAGCACTGAATTTACATATCCTGTCACGCTTCTTGATGTAAAACTGCAGGCAGATTTAGAAATTCTGGACTTTATTTTTTTTTTTTCCTTTATATTTTCTTAATGAGGTTTTTAAGCATCCTGGAAAAAAAATCATATAGTTTTTAAGGCAGTAGTAAATTAATTTGACTTTAGAGCATATAATGGAAATTTAAGTTGACTTTTCTACTGAAGGAAAGGGTGATATTGCTTAAATCTCAGATCTTGCATACTTTACTCACGTTATTCTTACTTGTACACAGAGTCTAGCATTTGGATCTCAGTAAATGTGTGTTGCAAAACCAAGAGTTTAGAGTCCTAAGGACTAGAAGTTTTCAGGAGATGTCTGAGTTCTTTTGATTTCAATAGGAATTGAGGACAGCTAGGACTTCATTAGACCAGGTTGAGTTACTTGAATCTCTCCAGGGAAAATCAGCCCTTTCAAAATATCTTATTAAAATTAAGGATGAAACTGATGAGACTGAAATAAGCAACCTGATCCGCTTCTCATGGCTAACAAAATTACCCTGATTCTCTAGCTGTTGTTATGGATGCTCTTAAAAAGAATATTAAAAACAGCCATCACCTATTTTTTCCATCAAAATTGGCATTTTTTTTCCATCAACATGAATTTTAAATAGCTCCTGCTTGGAAAGCTAAGTCAATATCCTAAGACGGAATGAAGAAATAAGTCTTTGTATATATAAAGCAAAGGATAATAAGGATGATTTAAAGATGTGTTTCAATGAGAGGTGTAGTTTATTTGGCTGCTAATAAGAAATGGCAGGTTGCTAGAATGTGGCAGAAAGGAGGATCCCTGAATGTGTTGCATCCAGTGAAAGATGTACCTGCAAAAAACTTAACAATAGCAAGTATGTCTTTGTGATGAGCTACAGGCACTGTTGGACTCATCTCCAGGAAACTCCACCCTCAGAAAAATAAGATGAGTCATAGAATAAAGCTTTCCCAAGCACGGACACTGGACAGATTGCCCTTTTAAGCTGGGACATTCAGTCAATCTCTTTTTTATTTTCATCATATCAAGTGAGTTGTTCACTGGGCTCCCTGAGTGTGTTTGGGCTTTGTTCCCATGCACTTCAATGCTGTTTCAGATCCCATCCTGTTCACCGTAGCATCTCACCACTTTCCAGCTGGGCATTATGTGACATGACTAGTATCTGTCACGTATAGTTTGTTTTGTTTTGTTTTCTGGTCTTCCCTTGGGTTGTTGCAGGTGGCAAATCCTTATAATTCCAGCAAAGCCCTCCACTTTCAGCAAACCTTACTTTTTTGTGTTCTCTACGCTGACTCTTTATTACATCACAGATGAATTGTCATCTGCACAAGGGGACAGCAGTATCCAGGATGCCAAGCAAGATGTTTATGGTAAATTCTGGAGTTAGATTAATTAGTAGGAACATGTAAAATGTGTGTGACCTACCAAGAACCTCAAAATCTGGCTTTGGAAGTGGGATTCTCTCCATCCACTGGAAGGAGTGCCTTTTCTCATGTGAAGCTAAAGCAAACCTCTTACAGTACTGCATATTGCAAGCAAGCCTGGGCACAGGGATCTAATGAGTTCTCATTCACTTTTTAGATCTTCTATGTCTCTGATGTGATACGACTTTCAGAACAAGTGGAGAAATGAAACAGTGCAGTGAGAAACATTATGTTTAACACAGGAGAGCAGCTTGCTACAAACGGTGCAATAAGAAGGGAAGGAGGTTTGGAGCAGGTGACCTCTGGAGATCACTTCCAAAATAAATTATCTATGAGCCTATAGTTTCTTCAGTATAAGTGTGTTGGTAGAATACTTGCTTCTCTGTATACTTTTCTTAAAAATAAGAAAGGTTTTCTGACCTTTGTGAAGTGTCTAGGTCCGTTTCTGCTTTGTCATTGGTGCTTCAGAACCAAGTTACAATCGCTGCTGCTGCATTCTCTTATTTTTGTTAGAAGGTAGTGCCAGCTCCAAAGCACTTCAGGATGAATAAACAGCTCAGGGGTGATGGAGAGAACAGCCACACAAGATGTCATAGAACAATTCTGTGACCAAGGTGGAAACATATATTTTCTAATGCATGGATATTCTGTGATATTCATGTGCTGTATCTTATGTCCACTTCTGACTGTTTTCCCTCCAAACATCGCCCTGAAAATATTTGTGAAGCCGAAGGACTGATTTCACAGCCAAACTGCTGTGCCAAACAGTAGACTCTTAAACTAACTTATACTGTTGCAGTCCTAGGCACATTTTAGGAGGAAAGTTTTTGTTTGGCAAGAAAAAGTGAATTTCCATTGCATGGAACTGAATTCTGCACCTCTTCTTTCACTCCTGTGCGAAACAACTGCTGAAAGCAAATTGGCAAGATTTTGAGATTCTTGCAGATTTTTAGGTTAAGAAAAGAGCAGTCAGACCACTTAAAATCATCTCCCTCCTGGCAGTCTGTGCATACCTGAAGTCCAGCAACTGAGGCAGCATGGGCCAGGCTTCACTGGCTGAGGGCAACTCATGTCTCTCCAGGTTCTTGATTACTTGGGGGGACTATAGCCAGGTAACACACTTTTTTTTAAGCAATGAAAGTAATCTGTGTTCTGGGCTATGTTGGCAAGAGCATAGTCTGAAGATGAAGTGATTATTCCACTTGGCACTTGCTAGGCCACACCTCAAATGTCATGGGTATCTCCAGTTCAAGAGACACCAAAAAATTTAAAGATGATCTCATGAAGGGACAGGACAGCAAGAGGATTATATGGCTGGTCAGCTTGACATAAGAAGAAAGGCTGAAGGAATAGGGTTTTTTCAGCCTAGAGAAGAGGAGGCTCCTGGCGGTTATACTCACAAACTGCCAGTACTTGAAATGTAGGAGGTGAAGGCACACACTTCACAGAGATATGTGGTAGCAGCTCAAGAAGCAGAGGCATGAATTGCATTAGAAAAAGAATCTGTAAGTCTGTAAGAAGATAAGAAACACATTCTTCATCATGGGAACAGTTTGACTTTGCAATAGATTGTCCAGAGAAATGGTGAAATCCCCCTTGCTGGAAATACTCCAGACTTGGATTGACAGAGCCCTGGATAATCCAGACTAAGGCTGGACAAGGTCATTTTTTGAGGTTCCTCCCAGCCCAGAGGCTTCTAGTGTACTATGATTTGTATATTCTCCGTATATTCAACTTATTTAAGCCTCAGATGGGTTGCTGCAGCAAGGAAGATCTTTGTAAGGGAATCACATATTTATTCTGCCAATAGCTTGATGACACTAGCAACTGACAATAAGTTGTTTTTATCTTGTGACTTCTATTAATTATTCAGTAACCTTGTAAAATTTCCCATCATCCCTCTAGCCTATTGAAATTGCTTAGAAGAGCAGGTTAAATTTCACAGATTTTTTTACCTGGTACCTTAGTATTCAATTAGAAAGATAAATAGATAGTGGAAAAATCAATTAAAGCAGTAAAGTTTTAATGCATTAAACTAGAATTGTTTTTGACCTGGAAAAATTGGGTCATTATCTAAATATTCCCAAGTCTTGGAATTGCTTTCATCCTGTGGCTCAGCTCTGTTTCCTCAGCACTTCTTAAGAAATTTAATCTAAATTTTATTATACATCAGGAGTTCTGAAGAGTTTGAAGTCTGCTATATTTACAACATCAAACAATTTAGAGGCAAAATGGATGACTTTATGCTTCTGTTCAGACTTGTGAAATTATGGGGTCATGAAATGAGAGGGGTTCTCTTGTTAACTCAACTATTTCCATAATTAACATTCATTTGGCTACTTGAGGTTTAACATGCCATTTCATTAAAATAATGCAATTGCGAATTGAGAGAAAAAAAGTTTTGAAAGTATAATTGGTTTTCATTGTCAATATAACTTAAAATCCCATTAGCCACAAAATTTCAGCATTGTTTTCCTAATGACTTGCATAATTGGATCATCAGATTTCTCTCTTAAAAAAATAAAATAAAAAAAAAGATTCCGTTGGTGGTTTTAAAGGTTATAATTTGCATGAATTTTTTCCCCCCTTAGTGTTACATTTTTGCTTCGATTTCCACCAATGCTGAAAGGTCAGAGACCTAGCAAGTTAAATGAAGTCATGTCAAGAGCAACTGGAGCTGTTACTTCCTCCCTCTCTTTTCTCTTTATTGAGACACTGACAGCTTCTGCCACATACATACATGCAGCCAATTTGGTTTGAGGTAGGTCTAACTCAACCCATTAAGGGGTGTAGAGCACTCTTCTGGGTCTTCTGTGGTGCTGCTTTCTCTTTTATATGCACCTATGACAAGTTTTATCACTTCATTTGGAAGCTCCAGTGCTTGCTTTCTTGACTTCAATGGATCACTTTGAATATATTTTAAAATGTGAAACAAAGTTGTAGAAGCAGTCGTGTCAATAAATATTCTTAGAGGTAATACATTAATAAACAAACTAGATCTGCCACATGTACTACTGTAAAAATTCCCTTCTCTTGGCCTCTGCATTAGTGTTATGACAGGAGTCAAACACATGAAAAACTGTAGAAAAATCATGTTTCTGGAAGAGACCCTGAAAGGTTATCCAGTACATGCTTTTGCCCCAAGGCATGGTCAACTCTGCATAAACTGTGTCTGACAGATGTTCAGCTTACTGATTTTTAAAAATCTCCTGTTTTTTAAAGTCTGTATTTTCTCTAACCAATCCATTCAGCTATTTAAAAATATTTACAACTCTTTCTTCATTGCTGCATTTCAAGTTAGGTTGATTTCTTCATTTTCTATCTGATATGGTGCAGAATTTTCTCCTGTCCCCTGTGCAGTAGCCTTTACATGTATTTGAAGACCATAAAAATGCTTTTCAAATACCACTTACCTAACTAATCAAGCGAGCGTGTTTTGGTTTGTCCTTAGAGGTCTTGTTCTAAAACTCTCTGATTATTCTTATTTCCTTGGTTGGTCAGCATCTTTCTTGAAAGTATCCGAAAGCACTTCAGAAGAGTGAAAGGGAAAGTGTATTTCTTTTGTCTTCAATTTGATTCTCTTGTTTATACCTTCAGTGATGACACTTCCTTTTTTGTCCTTGAAATAACCTAGTATTGCTGACTCGTGATCAATTTATGATCCACTATAGCCCATGTAGCCTTTTTCAGCAGAACTGTTAGTCCTCATCTTGTAATTGTGCAGATGGTTACCCTTACCTAAGTGAAGAACTTTTGATTTTTAGTCCTTATTGAATTACATCCCAGTCACTTCAGACCATTTCTCCAATTTATAATAATCAGTTTGAATTCTAGCCTTGTCATCCAAAAGCTTTTTCAGCCTCTCCCAACATAGAATTGCCTATGAATATAACAAGTATATTTCCATGCAGTTTATTACTGAAAGTGGTCCATAGACTTCCAATTAGTTCCCAGTGGACCTCGTAGAGACATCCTTCCAGCTTAACAGTTCCTCTTTATGCATAGTGTCTCAATCAGTTGTGGCCCTACCTTATGGCAGTTTCAGGAAGAAGCTGGATTGCATAGAAAAATGTCATAAAAGACACTGTCAAAAGATTTAACAAAGTCAAGATATTTTTCTTTTCAATACACAGGCCTGTCACCATGTCATAGGAGAAAACTAGGTTGCTTTGACGTGATTTGTTCTTGACAAATCCATGTTCTCTGATTTTTATCCCCTTGTTACCATCCAGATGTCTGAATATTTGAACCAGTATTTTTTTGGTAATTGAAATAAGTTTGACTGATCCGCATTTCTTTTCACTTTTTTAAAGATAATGACAGTGTCTGCCTTTCTCTGTTGTCTGAAACTTTACCAGTCCTCACTTAGTTCTCAGAGTAATTGCTCAGAGCTCTGAGATCACTTCAGCCATTTCTCAAAGTACTCTCTGGTGAATTTCATCAGGACCAGCCAGTTTAAAAACATCCAGCTTCTCAAAGTGGAATTAAACCTATACTTTTCCTTTTTGATCCCAGGTTCTTACCCTTCTGTCGTTGATGCTAATTGTGTTAGACATCTGTCACAGTCACTGTATCAAGTGAGGAGTGAAAGAAAAAAATCACATTCTACTCTTTGGCTGCCTGTGCACCACTGAGTTGTCTTGTATTCAGGAACCAACAAAATGTTTTGATAATCTCCTCTTTGTGTGGTGGTAGAATAAGGAAGGAGGAAGAAAGCACTGTTCATATTCAAATGTATTTTTTTTTACCTAAGAAGGAAGTAAGAAGTCTAACTTGGGCCAGATACATGAGTGAGATTCATCCCAATCATTTTGATCATTAAAAAATTTGTGATATCTAGTCTCAGTATGATCTTCAAACGTCACTCTGTAGTCAGTAGAAGACAGAAAATCACTACCAAGAGCAGTGTTTCCCCTTTTCTTCTGAATACATGCCAGACAGAACCAAACCTTGCAAGCATATGTAATGATGATACCAATGCAAGCAGATGTTAAGGATTTGGTGCTTGGAAAGGTTGTACTGCATTTTTTTGCAAGCATATCACCATGAAGAAATGGAAAGTTTTTTTTGTTTGTTTGTTTGTTTTTTCCAGTTACATCATTTTATTTAAGACTATATTGCCTTAGCTCCATCTTTTATACAAAACGTTATCATAATTTTAATTCTGATTCTCAAATGTTTAACTTTGTACATGGCATTGTCTGTGACACACTACTTGTTTTTACTAGGTTTTATTGCAAATCTGAATTGTGCAGGAATTGGTCATAGATGTATGGTAATCTGTGTCTGTTCAAGACATGAAGTTACCAGCACCAAAAGCTGGCTAATATCCTAATTCTTTCCAGGCTTGAACAAGTTTCTATTTTAGCCAGTTTTAATGTGACTTCTAGAAGGGGATTTTTGAAACAGAACTGCAGCACAGTGTTAATTTGAGACAGCTTGATCTACTAATATATAAACAGTGTGGCAACTGAAGTAGTTTCACAGGGCTAAATGTATGTTGTGTCACCAGTGCAGTCAAACTTTCCAGTCTTACTGCCTCAGTTTCTCCACTTTGGAGGCTTGTTTTTTTCCTGCACTCTATCTCTGGAAGGCCATGTCAACCCCTGTGTGTTAGCTCCCTAACGGCAACAATGCATAGAGACCTTTTATTCTTTCTCTTTCTCTCTCTTTCTCTTTCTTCTTCTTTCTCTTTCTCTTTCTCCTTCTTTCTCCTTCTCTTTCTCCTTCCTTCTCCTTTCTCCTTCTCCTTCTCCTTTCTCCTTCTCCTTCTCCTTCTCCTTCTCCTTCTCCTCCTTCTCCTTCTCCTTCTCCTTCTCCTTCTCCTTCTCCTCCTTCTCCTTCTCCTTCTCCTTCTCCTTCTCCTTCTCCTTCTCCTTCTCCTTCTCCTTCTCCTTCTCCTTCTCCTTCTCCTTCTCCTTCTCCTCCTTCTCCTTCTCCTTCTCCTTCTCCTTCTCCTTCTCCTTCTCCTTCTCCTTCTCCTTCTCCTTCTTTCTCCTCTCTTTTGTCTTTCTTCCTTTCTCCTTTCCCTTTCTGATAGATACCACTTTTTTAATTTTTAGAGTTTTCATAATCCTTTTTTTAATTTTCCTGCACTTGGTGCATTCACTGTTCTTCGTACTAGTGTCTGCTCAGCTTGGCTATTATGGTGTGACTATGCATATGTGCAGGTGTGTGTGTGTGTGTATGGGGGGAGGGATGTATAATAGATTCCTGAAGAAAATGAAAATAAAGGATGGTTGTCTTTTATACTAAATCAAATGATTACCCTTCACTTGTTGAAGTCTAGCACATACCTTGGTGTTCAATATGAATATCCTGACAATATCCTAACTGTTATTCAGATTTCTGCCCCAGCTTCCTGAGGTTGGTGATTTGCCTCCTGATTCTATTATCACTTTGTCAGCTGCTCCCCTGATTCCGCTGTAATAAGAAGTGAGGGGTTAGTGTGAAGTTCTTGATACTGTTGAAAAGTCTTGTATTGTGCTTGCTTGTTCTTGTCCCATTCTCAATATGCACAGTCTGTGTTTCTGTGTTTCTGCTTCTCTCACCAAGCCACACATCTGACGTGCAACTTGTGCGGCTTCATTTTGGAGGACTGTGAATGTAAATATTTGGTGATCACTTTGAACATCACGTTCAATATTGTCAGATAATAACAAGATTTTTATGTGATACCTTCTACAGTTCCCTATCAGTGTTTCAGAAGAGGCCACTTTGACATGACAGTAGGGATCTGCTGAACTAGTTTCTGCACGGTCCGTGAGAGAGGGATGTTAGCTACAGATTTTCTTTGGAGTGATGAGTTGTGGTGGGTTTTTCTGTTTTGTCTCTTTGCTGTTTGTTTTTTACAGTTACTTCTATGTCATTCTGTCCTTAAAAGGAAGGAAACAGAGTAGGGTCGAATGAACAGATGAATTAGAAAACAAAGCAGAAAGGAACTGCATAGTGTTTCCTTCTTACAGTTCACATGATTTTAGAGATATTAAGAATGTTCCTGTATTGTGGCTTTCATTTATGACTAACATACGTTTATTAAGCAGCTGTATATAATCATCATTTTTGTTCATTTTTTATATAACTGAAGCCATCATATTTATATTACTGATATGAAACAACCACAAGCACATGGTTTTTACATGCTATTAATAAGATGCTGTGTATAAATATGATTTAATTTTTTCATGTTTATAATGAACATCAAATAGATTAGAAAAATTTTGCTGAAGTGCAGGAATAGGAGCCAGAAAAACATTGCTTGAAATTTCTTTCCTCTATAGTTTAGTGAAAATAACTTAACTGCTCTGCAGCAATTTTATGATCTCTGAAATGGGGACAATAGCTGAGGGTTAGTCCTTGGCAAATGACTTAAACAAGACTACATTTATGTGACTGAAATATAGGATATCTTCACTGACTTTTTCTGTTGAATTTCCTCTTTCATTTTTCATGCAATTTATTTCAATTTACCAAGTAACTACTTGGTGTTAGCTTTCAAGGTTATATTGAATTATATTTATTTTTCTGATTGTATTTGAACTAGAATCCTTATCAACACAGGAAAAAATTATCCCTTCAGACTGTAATTTGACATATTTGTGAATCTGACTATGGCATTATGTTAGTACAGTGTGTCCAGTAGCTTTATCTTTGCAGGTCTGAAGAACAAGTTGGACTTGTAGGACAGATTTCAGTATAGTTTCACTGCAGTTGTGGAAACATAGCTTAAAAATTAAATTGTCTTCTTACTGTCCATATTCTGTTACTATAAGACCTGTTTTGAGCATGCTGATGGGTGGTTTCCTATGTCTGAACACATTAAGTCCATTTACAAAACTGATGTGAATTAATAGGTCCATCTCATAGCAGCTGGTGCTACCTTTAAACTTAAGATGCTTTTTGTCACAGTTCTGTGGGGTAAGATGTTTTCCTTGCAGAATAACACAATTTTTTCTGTATTTATTAAAGCTTAGATACGATGTGAACACCTGGAACACACTGCATGTTTTATAGTAAGATGCATGTGCTTAATTCGTTGGTCCTTAGATATCACCCATCACATTATCTAGACAAATTCTGCACAGTAGTAGGTTTAAAGCAGATCCCTTCCTCTGTGTGGAAGTGGTCCTTTGGTGTGAGATATGAAGGGTGAACTCAATGCTCAGAGGCAGTGGAAGACAGCTGTGGTCCTTAATTCTTCGAAGGGTGGCTTGGTGTTGGCACAGGCTTGAAGTGGCTTCATCATGCTTTGCTTCACCATCGTTAGCATGAGAATCACTGCCTCAGACTGCTGGCATGGTAACAGGGTGACAGCTGCCATTTTAGTTGTCATTTGAGATTTAGCCCAGGAACATTTTGGAACTTGAAACCAGAAGTCTCTGCAGCTTGAGCTGAAAAGAAAATGTCTGGAGCCAGGAGAGAAATAGTTTTATATTCCTTCTGTAGGCTGGGCAGCTGAGGCAGTCTTCCCAAGAATGGCTGTGGCCCTATTCTAAGCAGAACAGATAAATGATGGTGTCAGGCAATGTGGCAGTGTTTATCTCTATGCTTATCAGCACTGCTCTGGCAGAATTAGGAAGGTAAAGGTACATCTGGTTCTAGTAAACATAGCACAAACATGTATTAGGAGTGGTTGTGGCATATAGCTGTTGATGCAGTTCTACTAATCACCATACAAGCACCTACACCTTGCAGCAATTAGAAAACTTGCAGAAAGTAGTGCTACTAGAGATGCCTGCAACTCAAGAGCAAATAAACAGTCATTAAAATTCTTCCACAGTAGCAGAATCTGATAGTGACTCAGAAGCAGTAAGCGAGAATAGATAGGCTAGCTCCAGTCCTAATGGAGAAGGATTTGTGCCAGCTGATAGTTTTCTATTTCTTTCGGTTAAATAACTGTGATTGCCCTGGGTTGCAGGCAGGGTAACTAATGCAGGCTGAATCACCTATGTTATGAAATTTATGCATAGTAGTCAGATGACAATTTTGTTTCTTACTGATAGAGTCACTCCCACACGTGTTTTTGTAATCCTCATTGACATTAATGGGAAATACACTGCTAAGTGGACATACAATGTAGGCACAAGGTCATAAATCTTTCTCATCTTTCCATATTTGTTAGACAGAGGTGGAGAACAGTCTTTTTCCTAGATTCCCACACAGATTAAGACTAAATATGCTTCTTTTTCTTGCTTCACCTATAATACTGACTGAATGTAAAGTACTGGTTATGGTGAGATATATAAAGATTTCTTCTGTATCTGGGAAAGAAATGGAATGGCTCATTTGTATTATATTAATATCATATTATTCTGTGCCTATATATATATTCTTTTTTTCAACAGGAAAGCTAATGTATACAAAACATAAATTATAAACTTTTTGTTCATCTGGTTTTTACTGTTTTCACTGTAGACTTCTGAAAGAGCTGTTAGGATCCCTTTCTGGATCACTTTTGCTTATTTTGCAACAGTCTTGGAAACCTTAGCCTGAAAAAAACAAAAACAGTCAGTAAAAAAAGCAATGCACCAATGTTTTTGAAAGATACAGAGGACAGCAGTGACAATTATGAGCCTATTTGCCTGATATTAACCTCAAGAGCAATAATGAAATGGTTGATTCAATTCAATTAATAAAGAGTTTAAAGAGGTTACTTTAATTATTACCAATCAACAATGGTTTATGCTGACAGGATTTGTTAATCTGGTTTCTACATTTTTATGAGATTGCAAGTTTGATAGAGACATCTGCTTATTTAATATAGACATTTCCATAGCATTTGGTTTGGTACAGGAGGGTATTTTGTGATGTGGAAAAATACTGCAAAATCATCATTCAATGGGTTAAAAACCAAATCATTCCTGGGCTTCAAAAGGTTGTTGTATCCTTCAAAAGGATCCAGTATTCACTAAATATATACTATGTTTTGGAAAATGCAGAATTGTATTTCCAGTACCATCAAATGTGTAGTCACATCAAATGGTGGTTCTCAAATGTTCACCCTTCAAATCCATATATTTCCAATTTGGAGGGAAGGATGTTTTGAGGGATCTTGTCAAAGACCTTTACTCATGTCCAGATAGAAGAATCAGTGTCTATTCTCATGTCCACGTGGATGGCCATGTTATGCCATCACAGAAGAGCACTAGGTTGGTCAAGCAGGATTTGCCCTTGGTGAAGCCATACTCATTGTCCTGTATCTATCTTCCATGTGCCTTAGCATAGCTTCCAGGAAGATCTGCTTCATGATCTCCCCCAGCACAGAGGTGATGCTGATAGAATGGTAGTTCTCTGGGTTGTCCTTTCTACTCCTCTTAATAATGGATGTGACATTACCTTTTTTCCAGTCATCATGGACTTCATGACTTTTCAAATATCATTGAGTGTGGCTTGTTGAATACATAAGATAATTCCCTCAGGACTCTGGCATGCATCTCATTGGGACTCATAGACTTCAGGTTCCTCAGGTGATTGCAAACCTGATATTCACTTACAGTGTGAGGGACATTGTTCTCCTATTCCCCACCTTCCAAAATACCTGCTTGAGGGGTGTGTGAAGAGCAGTTGCTAGTGAGGACTGTGGCAAAACACTTGAGTGCCTCAACCTTCCTCCTCATCCATCGGTACCAGGCTACATGGGGAGTAAGTCTTCCTGAACTTTTCTGGTACCTGTAGAAGCCTTTCTTTTTCCTCATTACACCCCTTGCCAAGTCCTATTCCAACTGGGCCTTGGCTTTTCTGCCAACTCTACAGAGCCTAGCAAATTCCCTAACAGTTCACACTGGGATAAAGTCTGGTGTCTTGTAGAGAAACTGTTCTATGTGTGCATAAAAGTGTTTTTTGTCCTCATCATTTACACTTCTGAATCTTAAAATAAATGAGTGATTCCTTTTAAAGACAGTGTAATTAAGTAGTGCTTGTTGTTGGAAGACTGTAATCAGAATTGCCAGGACAAATGATCAATATTTTTAAGTAAAAAAAGAATAATTTCCTTCCATATTTGATGTTCAAGCTGCTGTTGTATTTTTCTATTTCTATGATCTGTTTGCAATTCCATGCCATCACTGCTGAATGCTAATAAGCATGCATTCTTGAAAAACTGTTCATTGAGATAATATATAGTTGTTTCACAGTACTCAGTGAAAAAAATGCAATGGAAATTCTTGCTTCTAAATATTACCTTACATATCCTGCGCATATGAAAACAGAGTTGGATTTTGGACTCATACCACAGTGTAGGAGGATACACCAATGAGAAGAATGCTGCATTGGTGAGGTGACGTATATGCACAAGCTGGGTTCAGACCTTCTGGTTTCAGCTTTCTAAAGGCATCTTTATAGCCCACGCATCTGAGCTGTCACTGCAGTCGGGGATAAGAAACAAGCAGGCCCAGAGGTGGTTTACTCCCATGTCAGTAATGGTTGCCTGTTTGTCCTAGCAGTCCTACTTGGGTAGCTTTTCCTTGGTAATGCAAAGAGCATGGATACAATACAACCACAAGTGCATCATTTCATTAAAATATTTGCTAGTTTAAAAGACTACCTAGCTTTCTAGCTTTCAGGATTTGTGAGTAGTGGCTACAGCCCCTTGGATTGTTCAGCCTAGAGAGGGAAACTGAGGGGAGACGTCACTGCAGCTTATTTCTTCCTCGCAGGAGAGCAGAGGGACAGGCTGACCAGAAATAGGACCTGAGAGAACAGCATAGAGCTGCAAATGGGGAATTCAGATCATTATCAGGAAAAGGTTCTTCACCAGAGGATATCTGGGCACTGGAACAGGCACCTCAGCATGGTGGTTGTGGCACCTTGTTGAAGTTCAAGAAGTGTCCAGACAACGCTCTCAGATGTTTAGCCTGATTTTTGGATGGTCCTGTGTGGAGTCTGGANTGTCTATTCTCATGTCCACGTGGATGGCCATGTTATGCCATCACAGAAGAGCACTAGGTTGGTCAAGCAGGATTTGCCCTTGGTGAAGCCATACTCATTGTCCTGTATCTATCTTCCATGTGCCTTAGCATAGCTTCCAGGAAGATCTGCTTCATGATCTCCCCCAGCACAGAGGTGATGCTGATAGAATGGTAGTTCTCTGGGTTGTCCTTTCTACTCCTCTTAATAATGGATGTGACATTACCTTTTTTCCAGTCATCATGGACTTCATGACTTTTCAAATATCATTGAGTGTGGCTTGTTGAATACATAAGATAATTCCCTCAGGACTCTGGCATGCATCTCATTGGGACTCATAGACTTCAGGTTCCTCAGGTGATTGCAAACCTGATATTCACTTACAGTGTGAGGGACATTGTTCTCCTATTCCCCACCTTCCAAAATACCTGCTTGAGGGGTGTGTGAAGAGCAGTTGCTAGTGAGGACTGTGGCAAAACACTTGAGTGCCTCAACCTTCCTCCTCATCCATCGGTACCAGGCTACATGGGGAGTAAGTCTTCCTGAACTTTTCTGGTACCTGTAGAAGCCTTTCTTTTTCCTCATTACACCCCTTGCCAAGTCCTATTCCAACTGGGCCTTGGCTTTTCTGCCAACTCTACAGAGCCTAGCAAATTCCCTAACAGTTCACACTGGGATAAAGTCTGGTGTCTTGTAGAGAAACTGTTCTATGTGTGCATAAAAGTGTTTTTTGTCCTCATCATTTACACTTCTGAATCTTAAAATAAATGAGTGATTCCTTTTAAAGACAGTGTAATTAAGTAGTGCTTGTTGTTGGAAGACTGTAATCAGAATTGCCAGGACAAATGATCAATATTTTTAAGTAAAAAAAGAATAATTTCCTTCCATATTTGATGTTCAAGCTGCTGTTGTATTTTTCTATTTCTATGATCTGTTTGCAATTCCATGCCATCACTGCTGAATGCTAATAAGCATGCATTCTTGAAAAACTGTTCATTGAGATAATATATAGTTGTTTCACAGTACTCAGTGAAAAAAATGCAATGGAAATTCTTGCTTCTAAATATTACCTTACATATCCTGCGCATATGAAAACAGAGTTGGATTTTGGACTCATACCACAGTGTAGGAGGATACACCAATGAGAAGAATGCTGCATTGGTGAGGTGACGTATATGCACAAGCTGGGTTCAGACCTTCTGGTTTCAGCTTTCTAAAGGCATCTTTATAGCCCACGCATCTGAGCTGTCACTGCAGTCGGGGATAAGAAACAAGCAGGCCCAGAGGTGGTTTACTCCCATGTCAGTAATGGTTGCCTGTTTGTCCTAGCAGTCCTACTTGGGTAGCTTTTCCTTGGTAATGCAAAGAGCATGGATACAATACAACCACAAGTGCATCATTTCATTAAAATATTTGCTAGTTTAAAAGACTACCTAGCTTTCTAGCTTTCAGGATTTGTGAGTAGTGGCTACAGCCCCTTGGATTGTTCAGCCTAGAGAGGGAAACTGAGGGGAGACGTCACTGCAGCTTATTTCTTCCTCGCAGGAGAGCAGAGGGACAGGCTGACCAGAAATAGGACCTGAGAGAACAGCATAGAGCTGCAAATGGGGAATTCAGATCATTATCAGGAAAAGGTTCTTCACCAGAGGATATCTGGGCACTGGAACAGGCACCTCAGCATGGTGGTTGTGGCACCTTGTTGAAGTTCAAGAAGTGTCCAGACAACGCTCTCAGATGTTTAGCCTGATTTTTGGATGGTCCTGTGTGGAGTCTGGAGTTCATGGAATCATAGAGTTATCAAATGGGCTGGATTGGCAGGGACCTCAATTATCATCAAGGTCCAACTCCCCTAACTGAGGCAGGGTTTCCATCTGCAAGATCAAGTACTGTATCAGGTAGCCCAGGGCCCCATCCAACCTGGCCTTGAACACATCCAGGGATGCAGCATCCACAATGTCTCTAGGCAACCTTTTCTAGCACCTCATCACCCTCTCACTAAATAAAGATGGTCTCGAGTTGGACTTGATGATCCTTGTGGGTCCATTCCAATTTGGGATATTCTATGATTTTGCAATTCTTCTATTTTCTCTCTGAAGGGCATGGAGATAGGAAATTAACAGTAGTCAGCACCTGTTTCTTCCATGGCAGATAAAGCAACCTTCACAAAGGTTCAAGCATATTCTGTCTCAACCAAATCCCTTCTGCCTCAGGAGATTTTCAAACATAATTTTGAAAGGATGTGAGAGAGTCTTCTACATCACAGAGTCTTTTTGCTAGTTTTTTACATACTTTGAAGAATTTCCTTATGAGTAATCTAGAAAACCAAAATTAGCATTGTTAATTTTTGTCTGTGTTCTTTAATGTAAATTTACTGATTGTTTCCAGTAAGCATTAAGCTTTCTTTCATGATTTTTAAGATTTTAAGCACACCACTGCAAAGCAAATTAATAATTTTCAACTAATTTGACAGAAGAGTGTTTGAGAAATTTCTGTTTTGATGTTTTTACCAAAAAAAAAAAAAAAAAA
>VXAB01011052.1:48676-98137 GCA_013399175.1 Odontophorus gujanensis
CAAATAATTTTACAGAAGAGGGTTTGAGAAATTTTTTTTTTGATTTTTTTACAAAAAAAAAAAAAAAAAGAACTGAAGTGAAATTTCTTTGAAGCTCACTTCTTGATTTTTCATGATTTTACATACTAACTAAATACAAGAATTCTTTTTCTCAATAATGTCTTCCTCACACTGCAGGTTAGAGTACAGGTTTACTAAACTGTACCTTTTATTGAGAGTCTTTTTTCACTCAGAAGCCATCTGTCTTGCCTGTAAAACATGGAATTCTTTTTTTTTGTGTCCCATAGTGGTATGAATATTAGACTAAATGCTTATTCCCTGCAAATTTTAATGCAAACATTTTGTTGTTTCTTTCTTTTTAGTTTCATCTGTTTTAACATCTCTGTTCTTTGCTTTTCTATAACTATTTGTTTCAATTTTTGATGGTATGAATAGTTATCATACAAAGATATTTTTGTAGATACTTATTTGAGGAAATGTATTTGTAGAAATATCAGTGCTTACTAATTGCTACTTCTACTAGGGATGCTCACCTATTTCCAGAATTTCTAAGAGGAAAGTATAAGGAGAGGAGGACAAAGAAAATTTGGAGGAAGATGATTTTAAGAAGCTCAATATGAACATCAAAGAAGTGATTGCCACACACTAGAGCCAACAGTGTAGAGACTTAAAAATGCTTAGTATAGTGTTTGTCTAGTGATGGTGAATGCAGTTACTGATAAGCACTTCCACTTCAGAAAAACTTGAACTGACCAGTTTAATTATTTAGTCTTTTCTCTTATTTTTCCTCTCACAGCTTATTTTGACTTCATTCTTCTTTTCCAGCTCTTCTTAATAATCCCAGTCAACCTTGAAAAAAGACACATAAAAGTCAGTGAAAAACAGTCATTTACACACAACTTTATTGATCACCACTGGAATCAAGGAAAAAGAAGTTTTTATTTTACTGCATTACTGAACATATGAAAAAAATTGAAAGAGACCGAATTCTGAGATTATCAGAAAGCAGTTGGTTAATTTCAATTTGAAGCTATGACTACTAGAATTTATTCTGTTAAGTGTTATGGACAATAATTGCCTGGTCTACAGAGTTTTCTTTCAGGTCAGTAGAAAGATTCCTATTAATTTAAGTAAGAGGTGGCTATGACTATGTATGAGTAACATGGTATACATTAATTTTATCTTTATGCCTTTGTAGAGCTCGAAAAATGGACAATGTATTTTGTAATGAAAACACTGACAGGATTCGGTAGCTGTCATCTTCTGAAGTTAGTAACTGGCAGACTTTGTGTTTTAGCTTTTCCCTATCAGTGCAGACTGTGCATACATTCATGCTCATTAATTTTTCATATCCTTATCCAGAATAAGTTGTACCATGGACATGCTTCAAATTTTAGTGGCTTTGCTTTTGAAAATGTGGAATTGGATTCTGTCAGCTATTGCAGTCCCTGAGAGATACTTGCCAGATGTCCCACAGCCTCTTGGTGAGACAGAAAATGGCCTTTTGTGGTATCTTTCTTGGAAAAAATCTTCACTTATAAGTGGTGAATACAATGAACTTCTACATGGAAGAATTTATTGAACTCATCTATAAGTATTTATTTTCTCTTCCATTGGTGATATGTGTAATGAAAGGTTAAATGTTGAATTATTCTGCAGACTACTGTTCATTTTCTGATGGTGCACATGAAATTTTTCTCATCCAAAATTGTTTATTTTCTACTATAATAAAATATCCCACTGATACTGATAGGTTATTATCAGTCATGGCTGTGTTCTGTGAGCATAAATGTGGGATTAATTTACATCTCTTTGACACTTTTGTCCAAGAACATCATGAGCCATACAGATGGCATTATTTGCTCCACAGCTCATCTCCTTGACACGTTCTGGATCTGTGCTGTATTTCACTGATGGGTGTCTTTGTGGAAAGGTTATGTTCTGCCAACATATTTACAAATGCCCCGTCTGCCTTCATACATCTTGAAGTTTGATTCATATGGTAAACCAGTGTGTCCACATCAGGCCAATAGTCCGAGTTACAGAATGTAGGAGAAAGTTATGCCCTTTGCCACTAATATGTTGAATTTCTCCCTTGAAACAGAGACAGAGAGGAATTGTTTTGCATAAGAAAAGAAAGTTTAAAAGGTCAAAGGGGAAAAATATTTTGCTTTTTTTTTTGTTTGCTTTTTTTTTTTTTAATACTGTGCTCATTCTGATGAGCTGTGGTTGTGTATTTGTTCTCCAGAATATCTTCAAGACAACAGTGTATAAATGGAAAGACAAGGAGGAAAAACACATCAGGGCAAGACAGAAAGCTGAAAAAAAAAATAAATAGTGCTGTGCTACAAATCAAATTTCAGTCAACTAAAAAAAAATCTTTTTTCCTACTGAGTTCATATTTCTGAATCTCAATCTTCCATATTGTGCTGTCTGTCATTTTCCACAATAAGACAAGTATGTTAGCAGAAGGGCTGTTTATGTATTCAGTTTTACAAGTTATGTGTTAAAACTTATGACCACTTGATGGTAAGTGAAAATAAAGCACCTTTCAGTGCAATGGCACTTGCCAGAAATCAGAAAGTTAATGGGAATGTGACATTGCACTGTCCAGAAAAGGCACAGCTATAGTTATTACTTGAAATTGCACAAGCAACATCTTATTTATTTATTTATTAATAATGGTATCAAAGACATTAGAAATTGTTCATATGCAAATAGCAGAACAGTTATATAGCTGTGTGTGCTGGACCCAGAAGTCAGTTTCCCCAATTTCTGTGTGAATCTGCTACAGAAAAATGTGGCCATGCTAGGAATACCTCATCCTTCTGTAGCTGCACTTCTGGGGAGCATTAACAAACCCTGCTTTGTTCCTTGAAAGAACATCTTGAGAAGATCTTAGTCTAGAAGATGTCAGGCTGTCTGCAGTCCTGTCAGTCTATTTTGCTATTTTGTCCTGCAAAGTCTTTCTTAGTGAACTTTAAGAAAAAGGCACAGAATGAGAACAATTCCCTCATTAATTTGGTTACGAAAGGGAACATTTGCTTATGTTAAGGGACATACATTGCTAATTCTTTTTTCTTATTTACCAAACCACATTATAGAGCAGTTGAACTCTCACTAAGAAGCCCCTCTGATTCATGTTTACACAGAACACTTTTTATTTCCTGTCCGTCATTCTTCCCTTGGGTTATTGTGGAATTTCACAATACTTCTGCCTACTTCTCATGCTTATTTTCAAAATGAGCCTGTTACCATTGGTTTTTGTTATTTAATAGATGCCCAAATGTAAGCAGTGCCTCTCATACCCTTAGCCCAGGAAACCTCAACCTTCAGAGCTTTGTTGTATTCTGCATCCAGCTTTTCCAATTTTGATGGAAACACTACTCGTTCCCGTAAATGGAACTTAATTTGCATGAAATTTCTCATTTCACTAATGCAAAAATGTCTTCCTTTCTTTCCTTCTTTCTCTCTGCTTTCCTCTGTCTTCTTCCCCAAATTATAGGAAGTATAGGAGGCTCAACACATGTAAGCAGAAACCATTTTGTTTTGCATATAGAACAAGGGGTTTTCAAAGTGGAAATGGAAAGACGTTTGGATGGATGCTGCCCACTCCTATTCCCTGTGGTGCCACTGGAGATAATGAGTGTCTTTTTAGGACTGAGTAGACCTAGACAGACATGAAGACGGGGGACACTAGGGATTAACTCAAAAGGTAGGGTCAGGGAAGAGATAAGCTTTCTGAAACATACAGATTAAAGAGAAAAGAATGAGATTAAGGGGAGAGACAGTCTTACAAATCAGTACAGTCAAAGAGTGAGACTGCTGCATTCTCTTCACTGAAAAGCTAACACTCCCTTTATTCAGAAACGTTCAAAGGTAATAAACAGTGCCTTGAACTCCTCTAGCCTCCTTTCTTTTAACCTTATCCTTCTATCACACCCCATGTTATGTTTGCCAGGGAGATCCTCCTCTCCTTCAAAAGCAAGCAGCTCAATTAGAAAAGCACCACAGCCCCCTCACTACTGCAGCCTCCTTTAATCCAATCTAAGCCGAGAGCATTCATTTATATGTCTGCTCTGCCACAATGGAACATATTGATTATCAATACAGAGACCACATTTTCAAAACAGGTCAACTCTGTGTACAGTTGTGACACTATTGTGGAAAGAGCTCTGCTCTGTGACATTTATGGACACGTTCTCAATAGATGCTGTTTCCAAAACTTCATTACCTTTATTGTAGTCTTTTTATTTATGTGGCCCAAGGGATAGTGGTGCTGAGCTCTTAATACCTACAAATTGTCATCTGCTCTGTCATTTAATTAGCATAGTGGGTCTATAATTCATGAGAAAATTGCTAATACTGTGGTAACAGAAATACATATAAAAAGACAATGAGTATAATAAATACTGCTAATTCTTAATTAATCATAAAGTGAGTGTTCAGACATCTTGCTCACTTTTGCATACTATTCTGAAGATTTAGATTGCAAAATTTTTTGTCTATGTAATGTGTTCTATATAAAGTATTTGGGGAGTTGGACTACATGGCCTTCAGAGGTCCCTTCCAACTCTAAGCATTCTATGACTGTATGATTCTATTCTTGCCATAATGATTATTCCATCGAGCAGTTGTACAGAAATGTTGTTCTAACCTGCAATGACTCTCTCCTTGTATCCAAAAGAAGGTCTTTTCACTTCAGAAAAATCCAAAGAACCAGAATCTACCAATTATTGCTTCAGCTGCTTTTGTTCAAGGTGTAATTTCCTCTGCATCTTCTCAATGCTCTGCTTGCAGCTGTAAAAATAGAAATAACAACTTCTACTTTTTGCCAGCCCATGCTACTAAATAAGATGTTTGAAAAACTTTAAAAAAAATTTAAGTGCTTTATGGAAAATTTGAATCATGAACATGTTACTAATGAACCTCTGTCATTTTCTTTGTCGTGGATTCTTTAACTGGTATAAAGTTCTCAAGACTACTTATATACAGCACAGTGTTCTTAATAACTGCCACTGCTTTAACAAATCAAGCATAAATTGCTCTGTGTACCATTTGAGAGTAAGGCTGCAACGTAAACTGAGAATTGCTCAGACTTTGAAAACTGAAGACAACCAAAAGGTAAACCTGATTCCCTATTTTTTTCAGCTATAGTTCTGGACAAAAATCCGTAGTGGAGAAACAAACCAAAGGGAAGAAAAAAGAATTTGACTGGATGGACATCTTCATTTCTACATGGTTTTCTTTGCCTCAACCAATAATGGAAGACGTTAGACTGCTTAACATTTTTAAAAACTTATCACTGATTTAGTAATTTCTCAGAGTTCCTGTCATCTGTGATCCAAAAGGATTCAGATTCAATTCAATCACCTTACTGCAGTTTTCTGTGCATTCTGTAGATGTTCATTGTAGCAAACACCCATGCACGATCTGCACTTAGTTCACTGACCACTCATTTCCACTCATTTCATTTGTTGGTCTTTTAAGTGCTCATTGATCACCAGTCCATTCAGCATAACTGTGCTCTGATACCTAGTAAAAAAAATGGATGAGCAATTACTTGGGGATCTTTAAAAAAGAGACAATTTAGAGAGATCCCATTGTGAGATAGATTCTTTTTGTGTTACTTTAACCATCTGCACCATTTGGCACCTATTATAAGTCATTTGGCTAGACTCCTGGAATTGACAGGGAGTGATAAATAACTCTAGGGTGCCACTCATCATATCCAAACACAGGTGTCTAAAAAGACTGGAGCAAATAGAATGGATCCATGTGTGACTGTAGAATCCTAGATTATCCTTACTTTATCATTTGCTACAGCAGCCCAAAAAAGCCTTCCTCAAACAGCCAAAAATTTTAATGCTAATTTAGAATAAATATTCCACTTAGGAGATTTATAATTAAAAAATGAGTTTTCTATTTTCAAAAGGTTGAGAGATTTGTGGCTTATTAGCAATTTAGGGGTAGTTTAGGGGAAACAAACAAACAAACAAACAAAAACAAACAAAAAAACTCTTGACATTATAAACGTACACCTCATTCCTTAATTGTAAAATGAGAATTCAAAAAGGAAGCCTGATAGCACCAAAACTGAAGGGAAAATTATTAAAGAAATGACATATGGATGATAAGTGAGGGTAATTTTTGGAAATTGTGTTGGAAATCTGAAGAAATTGAGTTTTGCACTGGCAAAAGGTGTTTTCATCACTTAAAAAAGCAATACTGGCTAAGAGGGAGGTGAAGTCTGTGATAAAAAATAATGGAAAAAATATGGTGCCTGATAGCAATGAATAAAATCAGTATAATTCAGAAAACTGATAAAGAAAACTAAAAGCAATCAGTTGAAAAATCTATTGCTAATAGGGTAAAGATAACAAGAAGTTCTCTAAGGAGGAACCGCATGCTCACGGTGTTATAGAACTATGGATACTAAAATTGTCAATCCTGTTAGAGAAAATGTAGGATTAAATAAAGATGTCTATTTTCTAAAAGAAGATTGAAATATTTTATTTTCTGTCACTTCTAAGGAGGAGTGCTAAACAGCAACTGCAAATATTTTTATATTTACAGAATTAGTTAATTCTCAGTCAGGAATATTACTTGTCTGTGAAGCTGTCTGTACTAATCCTAACTTTTATAGCAAATATGGCAGTTCCATAAGCATGAAAAAATAATAAAATGTCTAACTTTTTTTTTGTTAGTTTTTTTGTTTAATTGTTTTTGTTAAATTGTTTATTGTGCAATCATGAAAAACTGTCCTAATGGAGCAACTGAAATGGACCTCCATGCTTAACTTTAGTCCTTCTTCCCACCCGAACAGACATCTTCTGCTTCTCCTAAAGAACAACTGCCTCTGTAGCTTCTCTGAATACACCTGGAGGCCACAGGGAGCTCAGGGCAATTTGCTGGACTCTCTTGTTATCCCCATCTTTCAGCTCACAGGATGCCAATCCCAGTCCCAGTCCTTCCCTTTTCCTCAGAGCTCAAGGAAGAAATGAAGAGTCGTCTTGGGTAAGAAAGGGTGCTAGGGAGCAGCAGTTGGTACTGGGTCTTTCCCAGTTGATGGTCCCATCTCAGTGATGATTTGGCCTAGATTAAGATCAAGAGCCTTTGGCAAACCATGGACATGGCAACATCTCCTGGCAGACATGATGTTATAGTGCCTGTTGATCCATGTTGGAGGTGGGTCCACCTCCATGGGCTCATTGTCACCACCAGGGATATCATTGTCCATTGACCCAGATTCATTGCTGCCCTCGTGAAGCTGGAGCTTCTTAGGTGGAGGAGCTTCCCAGCCCATCCTGCAGCTGCCCCGTTGGGCACACACCCACTGCTCAGCAACAACCAGACAGTTGAGTGCTTTTAGCATTGTCTGAGCTGAAACCAGGATGCATCAAGGGCACACGGCAGTTCTAATGCGTTATAGCAAATAACTGTATGCATTTTGATATACTGGCTAAACACAGTCCTGCTAAACACAGTCCTGTGAACAGCAAAAAAATATTCAGCCATGCTTTCTGTTTTGACAGAGAGATTTGAGAATAAGATTCAAGGTTGCTGAAAAAATCATCTGTTTTTTTCTATGTTTGTGACTCTACTTCAGTCAACATAAATACATTCTCTGCAAATTTTTAGATGGAATGTGGAGTTGCAATCAGGCATTCAACTCAAAGAAAATTTGTATTCTCTTTAGCAGACTTTTGTATGTTTTCTTTTACCGGAGAAAAATATCCCTTGCTTCACAATCAGCCTTGGTCATGTAATTACTTTTTTTAGTACACACACTTTTGAGCACTGTTACCAAGGATTAAGTACAGGAAGAGTAAAATTTCATCAACAATCCCTGATGAACACCTTGAGACCTCAGTGAGAATTGCACCCACTGCCATTGAACCGGACTGGTGTGTCACTTTGGCAGAAATGAGGTCAAATGTCTCACTAGTTTAGTTTTTCTGTTGCTCTCTCTCTCTCTCTTTTTTTATTTTTTCATTTTTATTTTTTGTATTTTAGTTAAAAAAGTAAAAAATAGAAGTAGTATTGTTGCTTATATACATAAATTATGTGTTTTATAAGACACCCTAGACAATTCCTCTTCACTCAGTGCAGCCCAGGTAGGCCCAAAGGCTGGAAACACATGATTTAAAGTATGAGGGATTTTAGTCAATGTGACATTGTGGAAAGTAAGGTTGTTTTTTGTGTTGTTGCATTGGCTTTTTCCCAGTGATTCTGTGACTTGGTGAGATCATAAAATACTTTCATAGAGTAACTATCCCAGTGCAACCTATCTAGATGTTTTACAATTTTATAGACAACGTGTGGCTGGCAGGTGTGATCCAGCATCCACAGTCACTTTGTGACTGTCTGGAGCAGGCAGCAGGCACGTGTTATGCCAGAGGTGTCTCAACTCAACAACAGTTAGATTTAGACAGCTACATTATCCCCTGGTGCCCACACTGAGTAGGATTCATGTGCCTCACTAGAGGTACCCCAAAATTAAGACATCTGTGTCAGAACTACATTCCTTTTAGAGACAACAAAGAAAACGGGCACCTTCTGATGTGCTTCACCTGACTTAGCTGAAATGCTTTTCATAGGGCTAGGTGAAACCATAAGGTGCTGAATTTCCCTTCATCATCTGTGTGGAAATTTAGTGAAACTGAAATTAGATGAAAGCAACCCAATACAGTACAAAAAGATATTGACAAGTCAGAAAGAGCTTGGAAAGATCTATAGAAGCATTTCAGGGTTTGGAAAAATGGCTTTCTAGTGTGGAACTAAAGAAGAACAATCAATTTTGTTTGTCCAGAAAGGTTAAGAGGTTGCAACCTATGGTAACATCTGAAGAAAATGTATTTGGTAGTTCGAGGCTCTTTAATCTGCCAGGAAAAAAAAAAAGGAAAAAAAAGCGTAACATCCTACAGCTGAAAGCTTAAACTAGCACAAAATCAGTGCAGAAATTACAGTGAGTGTGATGTATGATGTAGGTAGCTCTGTCAATATTCCAGCTGGTGACTGTAAAAGTCTTCTCATTGTCTTAAGTGGATATCTGGACACTATGCTACCATGCAAAGCAAAGAAATGAGCTTGGTTAAATTCCTGGGGAGATTCTGCAACTTGAGATGCAGTAAGCAATGCACTGAAAAGTTCCAGTTACTCATTCTTGTTTTCAATTTTCTGAATTTCAAAGTCTTTTTTTGTAAGGTAGAAAAGAACCATTGTACCTTTATCATTGTTGCAGCAAGTCCCAAAGAGGCCTGTGAGAAATTAAGACCAACAAGGAAGGTGAAAAATGGAAAGGATGATAAAGAGGGTAAAGGGAAAATAACCATACAGAATTTCTTCTCCCACTGTCATCCATTTGGTTAAAATAATTTTGATTTGGTTTTTGGATCTAAAATGTATTTTGTATTTATTTCTAATTTACATTTATTTAACTTTGTGGAAAAAATATATTAATAATATATATCTATAGATAGTATATTGTATATATACTGTATTTATATAGTGTATTTATGCTTACATGTATTGATTTGCCTGGTACTTTGTCTTTCACACCAAAAAAAGAACAAAAAAACCCCAAACCAAAATAATAAAAGATTGGAAGGAGAATAGAGGGTATTTTAAGATTTTTAATGAACTGATTTTCTTGCCTGGTAATTAATTGAGAAGCACGTGTTCCTTTTTCTTAATGCCACAGCACACAGAAAAAAAAATAAAACTATGCAATAATATCTTTTCAAAATTTAATGAACTTTGAAAAATATCTAAACAGTCCTAAATAAGCAGGTCCTGATACTAACAAGTACATGATTTTCATGATACCTATGTAATTTTATCTTTTTTTTCCAACACTTAGAAAAGAAATATTAACAGCAGGCTTATGTCCACAAAGACTTAAGTTGTTTCTTTACATCTTTATAAAGCAGCTGCCTCTGAAGTGCTTTATAAATGAGAGCATTTTACAGCATAGCATCTTGTAGAGGTCTCTTCTGTTGTTTATCTAGCTGGGAATGCAGGCTGCCTTAACCCACTTGGTATTACGCCTGGAACTCATATATATCTATATATTGCTTGCTGTTTACAACCATTTTTATTAGTGTGCCTTTTTTTCAGTACACAGTTTTGTGGAGCAAGCAGCTGTTCATTTGTTTTGTCAGTAATGGAAAGAAGACTTGAACAGCTGATGACAGGTAATTTGGGCTGATGTTCAAGCTCTTATAATAGAACTGTGTAGAAAGCTATCACTTTATCTTACAGTGTCTGTATGCGTGTGACAAGACTTTCAGAACAGAAGAAGAAATTTGCACTTCACAGGGTAAATAATAAAACATGAGAAAATAGACAGTGGTGTTAAGAATGACGTATAGGAAAGCTACACACAGGAAGCCATTTCTGGTGCACAAGGAAGTGTTTTGCTGCTGGAATTTTTGATAATAATCCATAACTGCTGTGTGTTAGCACTTCTTCCACCAGTTTTTAATATTTGTATAAATTTGGGGTGTGCTCAGGACATTTGTATTCTCTTATTTGAATATGAGTGATGTCACCTTACCAGAGTTTCAGGAATTTCTGGGCAAATTCAGCATACTTGCATTTTTTCTCATTTGCACTTGTCATTCAGTCTTTGGAGGTTTTTTCTTTCATGTGTTTTCTGGCAGTTCTTTGTCAGCTCCTGAGTGTTTGCAGTAAATCAGCCCCATACATTCATGGCCACCCTCTGTTCCAGATCTACTTCTGTGCAAGAATTCGTATTTCCACCATCCCTCCAAGGATGCTGTTCCTTTGTGGTTTTGTGGAAATGGCAGTTGTGGTAATTACAGCTGTCCTGCTTTGTTCGACCTTGAAAGAAGCTTTTGTGTACACATCCCTGTCCTGAGCTGCTTTTCTCTGCCACTGGCAACCTTTCTGCCTGTCCTGCTTGGAGTTCGGGGAGCTCCCTGGTACCTGTGTTGCAGCAGTATTTGGCTCCCTGCTGCAGCTTTTTAATTCGTTCTGTCAGCTTTCCTACCACTGCTGGCTTCAGAAGTTTATTTGCTGTAGGCAACAGAGAGTCCACATATGGAGTGCCTGGAGATGCTGTCCTGGCTGCTGCCCATGCCTTCTGTTAGTGTATGTCTCCAGTTGTTCAGTTGCTTCTTAGCTTGCTCAGGAAGCTGTGAAAAAGCTCTTTTTTTTTTTTCTTTTTCTCAGATATCCCCATTCATATGCATTGCAGATGGAGAATCGGTCATCTCTTGTGATGAGTAACTCAGTGGTTTTGCTTAGCATCACAAAAAATTAAAACAGAAAATATGCTGTGAAGAGTTCAGGTGATAGTCCAATCATCAGAAACCATATGGTACACAAGAATGGGAAAAGCTACTTGATTCAGCCAAATGCGAAGACCGTGTATTCTTTATCATTATTTAATAAGATGTAATATGAAGAATTTGCACACAGCAACATATACTCTGTAGCTACTCATGGTACTTGAAAACTTGCCACTTGCTTAGTAAAACAGACTAGTGAGTTATATGGATCCTCATGAATCACTTAGTGATTCTTTTCTTCTCCTTGGCTTCTCCCCCCCAGCTGGAGTGGTTTTGGCCTCACTGTGCTTCACAGTGTGACTGAAAGGTCATTTTTCAACTTGTTGCATCCCCTAGATGTCACTGCACTCTTGCTGGTGTTCTGTCTCCATGTAGCAATTGGATTAAGAACAAACCATACAGCCTAATGACCTAGCATAGGGTCGCAGCTCTTGGAATGCTAAGTAGAGGAGGAAAAACTCTGTAAGTTAATGAAAAGATTGGGTGATAAAGAGATACAAATAAAGGTAAGCATTAAAGGTGGTGCAATGCATAAATGGCAAATAGACAAATCAATAATTAATGACAGTAGAAAACAGTTACCTTAGAAGCACAGGGCTCATTTTCCATTCCTTGAGGCTTACCTCATTGGGCACTGTAGATCAACAAAAAAGTTCTTGGATATTTGTGTCCTTGGTATTCTTCAGTGTGACAATTCCTACCACAGCAAGAAGAATTTGTCAATATTCAGACAAACAACCTGAACAGTACAAATACTGAAGTTCTCACTTCTAAGTGTAAAGGAATACTAAAACTTTCTAGGAATATTTGTTTTTGATGTACTGTTGAATTTTTAATTAACTTGCAGCAAATCACCATTTTAATTTTAAACCCACATATAAGAACCTCTGAAATTAAACAACTCTGTGTTTCAGGCCCTGTAAATTGGACTATGAATTAATAATCCATCCACTGTGTTATTTTGAGGAATGGAAAGTCAGTTATATATATTTTTTTGTGAGTTGTATTGGGGTTTAGCCACCTAACTTCCTTTCATATTAATGGGACTCACGCAGACAAACTGCCCTTAGCAACAGAAGATTTCACCCTTCTCTCTCCAGCTAGGCATTCAATTGCAACCTAAACAACTAAAAACATATCCGGTTGTTATGAAAGGCATATGCTTGGGCATTCAGCATTAGAAAGAAAATAGCAAAATAAGGTTATTTGGCAGGAACTAGAAAAATGCTTTATTTTATAAATGGCAGACAGGACAGATGGAACTAGAAGTCATGCAGCTAAGAGAAGGATCAAAGAAGAACAACTATTTCCTTGATGCGGGGAAGAGAAAGAAACAACAAAGTGTGCAGTACAGTGTGTGCTCTTGACATAGCAGGGTCAGCCAGGAGCTTAGAGAGGCTTTTGAGAGGGGTAAAAGGAGATGGAGTTAGGCAGAGGAAAATGCATGAGTATCTGGAAAAGACAGGAGACAAAAAGGCTGTATTTTAAGTTCCTTCTCTTTAAAGTTGCCAACTCCTTTTTTTCCTTTTATTTTTTTTTTTAACCATGCATTCTGATATATATTGAATTATTTTAATATTGAGGTGGTGGTGTCATTGAATGGTGATGTTTACTTTCTAAAGGAAAAAAAAAGAGAAATAAATATAGTGCAAAAAGCATGAACCTTCAGACTCAAGAACTAGAGTCTTTATATATTTAGGATGGTGGAGTGGAGGGAAAGAGGCAGGCAGAGATAGCAAAGGAGAGAAAGACAGAGACATTTTAATGTATGTTTACATTACTTTTATCTCAGTCCTACAATTTTCTTTATCTTGACTGTTTCATTGTTGGAGTTGTGTTTCAGTTGCAGCCTTATTATATTAAATAATAATGTAGAGGACTGAGTAGGTTGGCAAATACAGTTTTTTAAAATGCTCAGCACCTGTCCAGTTTACTTAATCCTGAACTCAGGTCTGGATGTACAAACCCAAGTGTTAAAATATACTGCTATGTGGCTTGGTGTCAATCAGCCCTTTTTGGTGTCTCATGATGAAATCTGTTAAACATTCCTTCTCTGTCTGGAGAATAAGGATGGCTGTGAAGTCAGGATCTATTAGATTAGATTAAGTGCACCAGGAAGTGATGCAATCACAGAATTGCAGAGTCATCTAGTCTTGGAAAGACCCTCATGGTCATCAAATTCAACCATCAACCTGGCCTGCCTGACAAATTATGCCCCGTAGTGCTACATCCATATTTCTCTTAAATCCCTGCAGGGATGAGGACTCACCTGTCCCAGTACGTGATCACCTTTTCTGTGAGAAAGTTATTCCTCATATCCAATCTAAACCTCCCCAATACAATGTGATCTGTTTCCATGTGTCTTATCACTTGTCACCTGAGAAGAAAAGAAAACACCTCCTTTCATGTAGCTATAGAGAGCAGTGAGGTCTCCCTGAGCCTCATCTTCTCAGGTTCTACTAAAGAGATCCAGTTCTGTCTGCTGCACTTGGTAACTCTTGTTTTCTAGTACCTTCACAATCTTCTGTGCTCTTCTCTGCAAATGTTTGAGCAACATAATACCATTCTTGGGGCCCAAAACTGAATACAGTGTTCAAGATGCAGTCTCAAAAATGTCACATTCAAGTGTCAGTCCGTTCCCTGGTCCTTCCAGCTGTGCTATTTCTGATGAGGGCTAGGATACCAATCTCCTTCTTGGCCACCTGGGCATACTGATGGCTCATGTTCAGTTGGCTGCTGACCAACATCCCCAGGTCCTTTTCTACCGGGCAGCTTTCCAGTCACTCTTCCCCTAGCCTTTATAGCTGTCCTGGGGTGTTGTGACTCAAGTGCAGCATCTGGCAGTCAGCCTTGCTGAATTCTGTGCAAAGAGACTTGGCCCACTGACCTAGAGATGGTGCCTTTAGCCCTCAAGATTGAATTTGTTTGGAGATAGCCCCTAGATAACTGTTTCCTCAATATTAGTTTTTTTTTTTTTATATATACTTTTTTTTTTTTACTTTTTATATGTTTTTTCTTTTTTTTTTTTTTTTTTTCTCCTCCAGTGCTACTCAAAAGATAAAGCTTAAGCACAGAATTCATCTTAATGCAGAATTTTATTTTATTTTAATTTATTTAAAGTGCTTAGGCTGAGGGATAGGTAATGATTGCAATGTGAACCACATTGGTGAATGTGTCCAGAGGAAGGAGGGAAGAAAAGGCAAGAAGAATGGATGTTAAAGTGGGAAATACATTTGTGTTCCTCTTTCTATTGCATTAATGATACGCAATACAGATAGCAGTTAGATTTGGTGTTTCTCTAGCTCTACTTGTATTTTTACTGTCTGTGGCTTGAAACACAAATTATATATTCATTGATAGGAATGCATTCTAAGGCGTAAAGTTTGCTTCCTTCTGTCAATGCTCCTTCCAGATGACTCATGGATTCTTCAGGTAAAACAATAATTATCTCCTGAGAATTAGAAATACCCAGTCTGCACTGACTGTCACTGCTTTATCAAAACGTTGGATAGCAGGATAAGTACAAATGTACGTTTTTAGTTTTTCTCTGGATTTCTAATTTGTAGTTAAGGTTACATTTCTGTCAGTTTCATCTCCTATGGTTCAAGAGTTCTGACATTTGAGCCTGCCTCTTGTGTTACCCCCAGACTCAGTCATGCAATTCCTATGGCAAAGTGAATATAGTAAGAATACAAATTAACAACTACAAAATTGGTCTGGAACATTTGGTCTTTGGAAGAAAGGTGCTTGTTGCATAGTCCTGTTTTTGCTGAAAGAACAGGAAGGATTTCCATTGCCATCATTAGCAGTTGGATCCGATTCAGGTGTGAGTTTAGCAGAATGGCAAGGGAAAAATATTCTGGTGATTCCTCCTGACAATTCCCATTACACAGGAGCCCCCTCTCCCAAAGTATGATGTAGAATCATAGGTATGCAATCTTCCTCTCTCTGAAGGTCCATTTCACAAGGGCCTGTAATCTGCCTCGTTATCTGTGGGTGAGCTTGGAAAATGGAAAGAAAAAAACCACAAATTTCTACTCAGCCTGTTTCAGATCGTGGATGTTTTTACCAAGGTGGTGTGATTCCTTGTTAGCAATGAAGTAGCTATGTGCTTCGATTTATAACCAGACTGGAATCCAAATTATACACCGACGTGGAATTCAGCACTAGTGCTGTGGCCTATGCAGGTATCATATGGCAATTTGCTATTATGTAAATTGCATCAAACTGGTGATGAAGTTAAAAGTCTGCTCATATGTTAAATGTACGTGGGAATTTCTTTATCCCCAAAAACAAGAATGTGCAGAGGAAGAAGAGTAAACTGAGTCTGCTTAACACCTTTCTCTAACACTGAACATTATGCTGCGTGAAAACGACAGTCACTGTAAAAGAAAAGCTGGAAAGCAGTTTTTAATAAACTCACTTTTCCAACTTTCTTTTATGATCTTTTTTTCCCCCAGCTGTAATAGGTAGAACATCATCTGGAAATGCTACAATACCAACTTTTTTCACCCGTGCTTTACTGGCAGTAGATGGACCTTACCCAAAGCTGTGTGTAGGGAGCTGTGAAATGTGGCACTTGAATCTCTCGAAGAAACAGTTTCCTTCACTGAATGTGGATGCTGAAAATCAATTATATGTAGATTGGCTATGAGAGAGACAAGCTGTTCTGCTGATTTAGGCATGACCTGTGTCGTGACGCTTCATCTCCCCCTGAACTAAATATTCTTTCAAATGACATATTAACGGGAGGGCATCCAAAATACTTCCTAAGCAAATGAATGCGTAATAGCCAGATGGTTTATTTGGATTTTCAGTAATCCTCAGAGGATCAGAAAGGGGATTTATTTAGGATTCGGTAAGTTACGGCATGCAGTTACCTGTGTTAAAGTATCTTGAAATACAGTACATTATAGTTGCAGATCTGTTCTGTTCTTATTCTGACACATATCTGCACTGTGGATAATGACAGCCAACATTTTGTGGTGTTGTAGAAGTATAGGTGGGGGATGTGTAAGAAATAGGGTGGTAAGAGTAACGTTGAAGCAAATTAGCCTGAATCCCTTTGTCGCCTTTATGGCTGCTCCCATCACCCCTCTGCTATTCTTAGGAGTATTCAAATCCTTAATCCCACATCAGATTCCTTTAATTCAAAATTTAGCATAGAGACCATAATGCATGTCTCAGAACGTGGAATAAAACTTACCCATGGGGACCTACCCACATAACTCTTTTTAATAGATAAAATGTATTTTTGGATGCCTTCTCTTTACTTGACTGTATTGCACTGACAGAAGCCTCTAATATGGTACCATACAGGCTTGCTGTTCGTGCTTTTAGCTCTGTACATGTCTTGCCAAAAGCTCTGAGCATATGCACAGTCTCTGCAACTGGGAAAGTGATCCACAAGTGTTACATTTATAAAAAGTCTGCTTTTGCTCCACATGGTTCCATAATACAAAGATAAGATTTTTTCCTCCATGAGTAGGAGTGGGTCCCTTCAATGCTACTCTATTATCACATAGAGGGAGAAATGAAACAGTTTCACTCAATGTGGGATGTGTCTGGAACATATTTCCTCTGAGGAAAATTGGACAGTTTCTGAAGCATTTTGGAAATTTGTACCCTCTAACTACCAATAGCACTGTCCCTGTGTGTTCCACTGGCAGCAACAGAGAACCAAAATGATTCCTGTCTATGTTACAGTTAAAGAATCAGCAGAACTGAAATAAGTGTCACTTGTGCAAAATTCAGAAGTATAAGTTCTGGGGAATAATTCAGGAAAGCCTCTCAGATCTTGTCCTCTGTTTTGTCCCAGTTATTACAAATTTTGGGGAAAACAACTCCCTATAGAATCAATAACTGACTGCATATATGCTCTGCTTGGTGCTTAGTAAATCACTCTCCTTTGATTCTAGTGAAACTAGTCATCTGGGAAGCTGGGTTCACTTCAGTTTGATAAGTGAACTATACCTGATTATACTGAGTTTTACTATAACCGATTTGCAGTGATGTGAGGACTTGGCAATAAGAGTACATCAAATTGATTTTACATAATAACCAATGTATGGATGGCCTAGGGAGAAGAGAGGTCATAGAATTTCCCTCCTCCTGACTTGTAAGTCCTAGACATTGCAGAGTTAATCTTGGCTTTTTGAAACCTTCTGACTGATTTCCTGTAGACAACTTAGCTCTTAAGAGGCAGACTCCTTGCCAGATAGCCACATATTCTTGGAGCAAGGGAGCTGTCTGCCTGCTCTCCTAAAGTCTAAGGGTAATGCAGCCTCCCAAGCTTTTGTAATTGAAGGCCAAATCCTTTAATGCCTGAGGAAGAGCTACAGGCCTGTGCTGATAAGTGCTCTCAGGTTTTGCATCTGAGTCTTGCAGAAATGTTGAGAGGCAGCCCTGAGATGCCTTGTAGGCAGGTCCTGTGGGTTTGTTCTAGCACCCTTGTGTTTGATAACTCTCTGAGGTGTGAACCATATCTGGATGGTCATCTTCTCCTTGGAGTTTGCAGAGATATCTGGAGGTTCTGGCTGATGCTCTGATGTTCTTAGTCTGTCTATGAACACCTCACTTCAAGCTGGGACTGTGCTGATCCTCACGATGCAGACCCTCTGCAGAATGCCTGCCACATGGCTGGAGACTGTCCATCATTAGTTATCTCCTGTGACATATTCCCTGCATTTCCTACGTGGTGTCCTTGGCTACTCCAGTGTGTAATCGATGTTGTTCAGAGAGCCAGCAGCATGTGCATGCATCTCTGTGAACCAGGGCATAAAAAAGTCTACCAGTGCTTGAATTCAGAAAGTAGTCTTTCCACCATTTGTCACTTACCACTCACTCAGTTTCATTGTGAGTGATGTCTCTGCATGAAATGCGAGCCACAGCTATAAGCCAGATGTCAGTAGAAGAGTAGATTATCCCTGCTTCATTGTCCCTTATTGTGATTGAATTTTCGTACATGATAGACACTACTATTCAACAAGCGGCCCTGTCACTGGTCAGCGTTTGATTTAAACAAACATTTTCAGACCATAAACTGGAGAGGTGCTTAGTCAAACAATTGATCAGTGGGAAGTGAAACTGGTAATACAAACACGCGATAAGCTAGGAGTAACACCAGAAAGGCAGATGTAGATTAGAAGCCGATGAGTTTGATTTGTCTGAGTACATACAGAAGGATATTTCTGAAAGCGATAGATATTAAAGGTGCTCAGGGAAAATAAAAGCATTTTTTTAAAACAAAAAGAACTGTTTAGAGGAAAAGAGGGGATATAATTTATGCTATTTTAATCTGACAGTAAGAAATGTATTACTTGGCTTGTCAGCATTTGATCTCAAAATTCATTTAAGGATTTAGGTAGAAAATCTCAGACAAATCAGTGCAACGCCTGCTTAAGTGGGTAGTTGCTTTTCCAATTGTTTTAACAGGCAATATGCAATGTAAGTGCATGTCTCCAGAGGTCAATAGAGTTTGCTGTAGTTATGGGGAGAAAATAGGCTTCATGGTGAGTAGAGAAAACAGACTTCTTTTTAATACCCACAATATAATTTTAATGTTTGATAAAAGATTCTTACATACACGTGAGTGTATATGCATGTGCATATGCGTTCACCTAAGGAAATGTTAGTAATGTGCTTCAAACAAAAATATTTCCTGCACATAATGGCTTTGAAGTATATTTAGGAAATCTACCGAAATGCAGCAGAAGACTGTAAAAAGAGAGGAAAAAATACATCTTCTTGTAAACTAAAATGGAATTAATTGTCAGATCTTTTAAGTTCACACCAAGAGTACCACACAGTATATAGAAAATCTACTGTCAGCCTGAGAAATGGTATGAGTTCATGGCATCACTCAAGCTTGTGACAAATCTCCCATTGGCATGCATGGAACCAGAATTACATCCATTATGATTTTCACATGACAATGTGCACCAACAGCAGTATAAAATTTCAGAGCCCTAACACCTCTCTTTTGATGATCTCTACTTACTCTGCCTTACTGTAGTGAAACCTTAAAGCAGTGTCTTACACTTAATCTCAAGAGGAAAAATTTGTATGTGCTTCTTGAGGGTAAATCTGTTTTCATGCACAATGTACTCAGAGGAGATGCTGAAAGGAAAAAAGTTTACCCTGAAGCCCAGCGCAGCATGAAGAAGAGGCTCCTTAGATCATCCAGGAAGGCTGAAAGGAAGTTTTATGGATATACTGTCTTCATCATAAACCTTATAAAAATATGCAGTGCTGTTCTTTATTGGTACTGAAGTCTTTCAAATATAATGGTTACAAATAAAGGTTTATTCTCTGACCTTCTTTGCCTGTTCTTTGGTAAAAAATACTGTGGAGACTAATGTCAGGAGCTAGGCTTCAGTAGGGAGGAGAGATTGTTACTGTTTGGAAAATGCAATTTGGTCAATGCTGTTAAAAAGTAAGTGTGTGTCTAAATTTAATACTCAGCATAATTGGAATGCTACAGATTTCCCCAGGAACCCTGGTCCCTCACCTGGTGTGATCTGAAGCTGTGGTCAAATACTTGATCAAATTCTCAGCTGGTTTAAGTAGATGTAATGACCCTGACTTCAACAGATAGCTAGCAGAGAAGAGAATTTAGTCTGTAACTTTTGAAAGCAACCATTTTATTTATTCTTCAGCTCTGAGCTTTTATGTTCCAGCTGGTCTCAAAAATCACATAACTGGGAAGTTGTAAAGACATGCTGGGGGAAAAAAAAAAGTGGCAGGAAAACTGTCGGAAAAAGAGACACTGAAAACTTGAAGCAGAAACTATGGCAACCTGAAGCACTTGGAGGAAATGCTCCAGATTTTCACCTGTGTCATGTGGAGAAGCAGGCATTCACCTCAAGGGCACAGGGAAAGCTTATGGGAAACTATTTTCCCCTTTTATGTGTCACACATGAGACTGTAACTCAGACTACATCCACATTTGCACTTTGGATTATTCCAGTACATGATAGGTAATGACAGATGAGGTTGAGTCCAGCAGAAGACATCAAGCTGGCCAGGTTGCTGGAACACAAGGTGTGTGAAGGGGCTGAGAGGCCTATTCAGCCTGCAGAGAAGGCTTTGGGTTATCCTCAGAGGTGCGTAGTGGTATGATGAGAAACAAGTCAAAAGCTGGAATACACGATTTTCAGTTCAGACATTAGGAATATTTCTTCACTGCAGGGTTTGGAAACTGGAAAAGAGGTTGGTGATGAGCTCTAGAGAAATTCAGAACACAGCTGGACAAAGCTCTGATCTACTGTGACTCTTCTTTCAGTGGTTTGTTGGATTGGATAACCTCCAGAGGTCCCTCCCAACCTGGATTGTTCTGTGATTCTGTGATACCCTTCAGTTCCCTTATGTTACTGTCTTTGTTTTCAAAGAAAAGTGACAGTTTTAGAAATGGATCCAGCTGTTGATTATATGCTTCAGGGGGCAACGTTAATGGATAAGCTGCAGCCCTTTTAGCCCCCTGGTAAACTCAGGCCTCAGTTTTTATTGTTTTCTACCTTCAGCTATTGTGTAGTATTGCTGAGCTCATAAAGCAGCTGCTGTGAGTGGTGTGAAAAGTAATTGCTGCGTATACTTCATACGGCTTGTAAAATGATTTGGAAATTACTTTAGATAAAGGAACTGCTACTTTTTTTTTATCAGCATAGAAAACCTCAAGATGGCAGATCACTAGATAAGCTATATATATATGTGCATATATAAATATACATATATAAGAGCAGGTGTGTATGTGGATATATCTATGTGCATATATATTCCTTGTTGCTACTCTGATCTGGATCTCTACTGTTGAGATAATTCATGATACTGTAGAATCTGGCCTTAAAATCTGGCTACAGGTCTTCATTTTTTTCCAAACAATAGTGTTACCATAAGTAAGGTGGAGCTCCAGATGACATGCCTGGATGTCAGGATGGACAAGAACATGAAAGAAAAATCCAGAAACAACAAGAAAATGCAACAAACTTCAGACACTCTCTAAAATATTTGTGTCTGAGTGAGTGAAAAGTTGAAACATGATATAAACTTAGTTGATAAAGGAAGTCATGTTGCTGGAAGGATGTATGTTGGTACACAAACAGTGCATGAAGGAGCTCTGCCCTCCTAAATTCTTCTCAGAACAAGGGATGGATTCTTTTCTTCGAAGATCATGGTAAAAGTCCTTCATATGTCCTGGTTGCCTCAGCTGCTATTTCTTTTCCCTACTTTTCAGATAATAATATCTATGTATCTCACAAGGTGGGTCTAGAATTTCATTAATTAAACTTTCAAGACCTTTGAAGAGGAAAAAGAGAAATTATTATTATCAAGGATTATTTAAACTACATTTCTGTGAGGTTGAAATACAATCCAGCTGAGAACTACATGCCAAAACCTGAGTAAAAATAGTCAACCAGTGGGTTTTCAGCCAGTATGATATCAAATTAAAATTATACTTTGCAACAGTAAATTCCTTGCTGATGAATCCATGTGGATTAAACCTGGGAAGCTGAAAGAATAAACATCTATTTTTTCTCATCCAGATCACCGTCCGTCCTGGTAGGATTTTATTTTCTTAAAAGCAAACCTGAAATCTGTATGTGGAGATGTAAACAACTACACAGGGAAAAAAAGTAAGTACTTAGCTGCAGTGAAGTTTGTCCAAGGATTACCACAGTGAATAAAACCAACTTCCCTTTTAAAAGCTGAGTGTACTATTTTGGGAATGTGACCCCTTTTCATGAATAAATGACGTGCTGACATTTACAGATAAAGCAAGATTTAACTGCTATGAAAGGAGATGACAAATGTCAGGATGTCAGTAATGATCTGTGAACATAATGGTCTCTCACCAGAGCTCTGAGTAGATATATAATGTAGCTGTCGCCTGCTAATGCTGCCATGGAAGAAGAAAAGCAAAGCAATATGAGGAAGATCAAAAACCTCTTTGGAACCAACCTTAAAGTCTGATTGATAGGCATTGGCACAACTTAACTAATAAATTATACTCCTAATGACTTAAAGTTTTTACCTTGTGCACATTACTATTAAACACTATGAAGTTCCTGTATAACTTACAACTATATTGTATCTGAGGATGAAGTGTTGGCCTTCAGAATGGGCGTTCCGACAATTTCTTTATCCCTGCTGTACCACCAGGGCTTGGCTTTTGCAAAGGTCTCTCTGAAGCTATAGGAATTTATAGCCACTACAATTGGGTTTGGGGAGCCCCAGTTGCTGCAGCGAAGAGCTGACTGTGTGATAGACCCATTAGATCACTTACCCATGCCAGGGCTGTCCTCTTCAGATGTTCTCAAGTGTTAGGTCTCTCAGTTTTTCACTTCCTGGCAGACTGTGTAGACCCAGCCTTGTGCTTGTTGTCAGACTCGTCTTGATGACATCTTGGGAAGCCTAAAAATATGGTAGGAAAAGAAGCTTGGCATTATTTATGCATTTGTCTTCTGAAGTTGTCTCAGTCAACTGCCTCCCACCCCCAGGCCCTAAACCAAATCCCCGTTTGTCTCACATATTGGCTGCTTTCTCCAGCTGACAGTTAAATTGATTCCCATTTGCTATTTAAAGTGAGGAATGTATCTGGAATTCTGAAGTTTTAAAATTCCCGAGACCTGGGCACAGCATGGTGTGGAAGACAGGGATTTTCTTCGCATGGGCCCCCCAGCCTCCTTGCAACTTCACAGCTCTCAGCCATGCAGTGGGTTTGCTTTCTTCATGTGTTGTTCTGGCAGTTAGTTGACCTTTCTTCTGAATAGGTTAGCCTGCCAAAGGGCTAGTGTCACCCAGAAGACCAAGGATATTTTCAGGGAGAAAGTGAAATTGTGATTAGAAACCAGACATGTGTAACACTCATACAACAAGCCAGGAAGTATTTGGCTGGTAATATGTTTATGAGAAGAAACATCAGGGATAAAACATTAAAATGCGGTGATTCAAACATTAATACAAAAAAAATACTGAATACTGGAACGCAGTGAAGAAGATGCTGAACACTGAATAGATATATTTTTAGGGAATATTCTGAGTGCAAGTGCCTGCTAACAGCATGCAAGTGCATCTCTAACATAACTTTTATAGATAAAGCAATCACAATATCTTTCCAGCAAACCCACATTACAAAAGAAGCTCAGCCCAATCTACTGTATCTTTTGATCTGCACTTTACAGTCAGAGTCATCTATGACAATGGATATGGAGGTTTCATTTCTAATACGACAGCCAGCGTTGCAGCAATTGTACATTGACATCTAGCAAGGATTCATCTTGATTAACATTACCTATCTGAAAGTTAGATATCTTCTCTAAGTGAATTCTTTTAAGTTTCCGGGAAAGTCAATGGAGAGATGCAAGCAGTGCAGAGGGCAATTGACTCTATCCTGAGATAAACATTTCATGATAAATTGTGCCTATTTCTTGCTATTCACTGTGAAAGGGACCCAACTATACAGAGTGGATGAGTACATCTGAGGTGGCTATGTTTAGGTGAGACATGGGAGGGGGAAGGAGTAAAAAAATGCTGTTCTAATTTCCATGGAATCAGCTGATCCAAAGGGTCAATTGCTTTAACACAACCTTGTTACTGTGCAGTGTTAAACTGTTAAATGCGATTAGGGATTTCTAGTGAATAGTCCTTCAGCCACAAAATCCTGCACAGGCAGAAGAAACTGAACACTATGGAAAAGAAATATCTACTCTAAAATAGTAAATGCATAATTGGAGAGTGCACAAAAGATGAAGGATTAAAGACAAAACTCTTGAGGCAGTATGAAAGCGTTAAGCTAACTAAACAGTATCTATGTGGGTCCCTTTTTAAAGATATTCAGTTAAATAGAAGTGACAAATAGTTCTAATATTGAATCTTGTGTCAGCCACTGTGCAATTTTCCTTCTCTCTAACAAAACAGACATATCATTTGAAGAAGCAATGCAATCATTCTGATGGTAATTGGAAATAAACTAATATCAATGCTCTTGCAAGATAAAATGGATTCCTGTTTGTATCAGTCTGGCATTCCTGCTGATCCGGTGGGGAGAGTTGAGTTTATTTGTGTGGGTATGAGTGTCCCAGTGAGTAAAGATTATATCTCTACAGGACAGTTTTGTGATGAGAAGCAGTAATTCTAGGGGCTACATATTCTAAGAATTTCATCCACAAGTCTCTTGAAAATGTTCAAAAGTAATTTTCTAAGTGGACTAACTAGGGACTGATTCCTGCTTAGGTCTAATTTTTCACCCATCTATCCTTATTCAGGGATTTCAAATGTTTCTAACTTTTTAGTTGTTTATTCTAGTGGGCCACTTAAACTACTTGGGATTTTTCATTGTAACTTGTTTTTCTTGATTTACAATTGGGTCGATTTCTAGGTTGCAGCTATTAAACTATTCATAGAATCATAGAATCACAGAATTGCTTAGGTTGGAAAAGACCCTGAAGATCATCTAGTCCAATCTCAACCTAACCACGCTTTCATAACTCTTAACAACTCACTGCTGAATCATGTCCCTGAGTACTACATCTAAACAGATTTTAAACACATTCAGGGATGGTGACTCAACCATGTCCCCGGGGAACCTATTCCAGTGTTTAATGACCCTTTCTGTAAAGAAGTTTTCCTGACATCCAACCTAAACCTCACATGGTTCAACTTGAGGCCATTTCCCCTTGTCCTGTCACGGTCACCAGTGAGAAAAGATTAACCCCACTCTCACTGCAGTCACCTTTCAGGTATTTGAATAGAGCAACAAGGTCACCCCTCAACCTCCTCTTCCCCAGAGCAAACAGCCCTAGTTCCTTCAGTTGCTCCTCAAAGGGCACATTCCCCAGTCCCTTCCTCAGCCTTGTTGTGCTTTGTTAGACCTGCTTCAGCACCTCAAGGTCCTTTCTGTATTGAGGTGCTCAAAACTGAGGTGCTTCACCAGACCTATTGAGATGAGAAGCCCATTACAAAATATGCTACCAGTTCTACTGTTATCCAAAAACCTAGGAGAGAGGGTTTTTTTCACTGTCAAAACACTGAGTTTTTGTCTGCGTTTAATGCCCTTTCTAGCCATCAGCTGAGAGAAGGACATTAGCAGTTATCTCAGCCCTAACGCTTACTAACAAAGACTGACAACTGCTGACACAACAACCTGCCTTGAATTATTTTTGGGTAGGGGGTGGAATGGATTGGCTTAACGCAAACATGTAATTTCAGTAAACCACAATTTTCAGAAAACCATATTGTTTTGAATTTCCTTTGCTGGCAGGGAGATGCCATTTTTTTTTTTCCCAGGCCTCTCTTAAAAAACAAAACAAAACAAAACAAAACAAAACAAAACAAAACAAAACAGAAAAAAACACCCAAAAAAACCATGAGGAGGGCTGAATAGGAAAATGGTGTTGGAAGAATTACAATATCTATTCAGTGTCAGTCCAGATCTTCCATTTTAATTTTTATTCTGAGTTCTATTCAAGTATGAATATGTATACAAATTCTTATCCTTAATTAACTGTGGAGCTTACAGAAAGTATTTATTGCTATCCATTTCTTTCGTATCACTCCCCTTATCTCCCCTGATAAGAGCTGCATGTTGAGTAGGCAGACTATAACCCTGTAATTTGAAGCTACTACTATAGCATCAATTCTTCTGGATGATACCACACCTTGCCAGTCAAAAATGATTTGAACTTAAATTGTCAGTTAAAGATGCTCTTCAGTTTTATTGTCCTTAACTTGCAGGCAGTTTATTGGATGAAGTGAATTACTTTGTTGTTGAAAGTGCTTGTAATTTTGTGTGAAGGACACAATCAGAATACACAATATTTTTTTCCCTTTGCATTTCCCAACCTGCTGCTCCTTTGGTCCCCAAGAATATTACAAAATTGCTGACATCTAAGCTGATCAATCAAACCCTTTGCTGTTCTGTGAATGATCAAGCTTAACTGTCTATGCAGCTGTTATTTGGCAGAGTGCTATCTAGAAAATAAAGCACAAACATCAAAAGAAGTTCAGCTAGGTTTATAGTTCAGAGAGGGTTTTTTGATAGCTTGTCTGTTTTGTAGACAGAGTCTCTTAGGTCAAATTAGAAGAAGGTAGACCTTTGTCCTTTCATAAATCTCTCTCCAGATGACAATCACCTCCCAAAATGGGGTTGGTATATCCCACCTGAGCAGTGTCTCAGTGCTGTGTTGATACTCTGCACACTACTGTGGTATAGTCTCCCAGGAAAACCTAGGATATATACAAGAGCATTACACATAAGCTTGGGAAAGTTAGTAGCTATGTGGTTTATAGGATGAAGAGGATGGATCTTTTCAGAAATTGATCCATTATCTTCTCCTCAGTTATCTCCCAGCTCTCTAAAAAACTTGAACTCCATGCTCCATGACATGTAAAGGCAGCACTGTTTGCCTTTGAAAGTGTTGTTATTAATCTACTGTGGGGAGCTGTGTGTATATTAGATTGCTCTCAATTCAGAAAATAAGATAAAATACCAGTGTTGGAGTGTTTCCCTTCTGGGTTCTCCAATCCTGAATTTAAATTAAAAACTTTCCTGTAGATTTATAAATTCAACTAAAGTGTTGATACAACTTGACCTCAACATGTTAAAGCAAATGTACCACAATGAAGGGAGAGCACAATGTGCATGAACAGTTTGGGGTTTATCTAGAGGTGAATGTGTGCCTCTGTCCCTTGCCACAGAAAGAGAGAGCTGGGCACAGAGTATTGATGTCACTAGCCAAAGCTGGAGAGAGACAGCAAATCTCCTGACACTTCATGCTCTGATTGGTCATGCCCAAAAGGCGTAACAGTCAACTTGAACAGATCAACTAAGTTCTCATTAGCCAAATTCTGAACTAACCTTTCCGACTGCTGATTGTAGAGAGGGCAAAACGGTAATCACAGTAGAAAAGCTGTCCTTAATGCTCTAAAAAGAAACTATAGGTCATTATAAGCATTGTTTATCAGGTGCAAATTTGGAAATGAAAATATATCATTGAATCAAATGCCTTATATTCCTGGGCAAAACACAAGAGGTAAAATGTTGTAGATCTGAGTGAGGGTGATGGACACACTATCAGCTGGTCCGGGTCAGTTAAAATGGTTTTTGGAGAAATATGGAGGAGGTTTTATCAGAAGACCTTAAAGGAAATGAAGTGTCCATTGCCAGTTTTATAACCCTTAGAAAATTCCAGTCAGAAGCACTGGCAGGAAAATAAAATAATAACAACAAACCAGTGTTATGTGCTGCACAAGTTGTAATGTATTTAAGAGATCTTTTTCATATTCTTTCTTTTTGAGATCTGCTTTTGCAGAGCATTTTATATGCTGCTTAGTTAAAGTCTGCAATGTCAAGATACAGAAATGTACAGCAAATTTTAAGCCTTTTAACCAAAGCCACAATATGCATCTAGCAAAATACATCCACTTTTTTTTTCCCTTGGAAGAAATTAGAACTGCTACATTTAGAAGCACATCCCATTTCTATCAAATATACACCGCTTCCCCTGCAGCTCTTTTTATGTTAGTCAATATCTTTTAATGTTATCTGATGGTTTCCTAGGAGATGCCCTAAATGGCCAAACTCACGAGTTTAATGCTAGTGTTGGATAATATCTATATGCACTGAACATCTGTTTTGTTCACTAGAAGTCTGCTCTGCCCTTTTTCCACTGGTCATTATGTTCCCCCTGTGGGTTTCTAATGGCTGCTAATGAGATAAGAAGAATGCTCCATGTACATTTCCATCTTCTCCAATGGTGTGTGATCAGAAGTCTGTGCTCTTTGTTAGAGGGAATTACTTCAAAATCATTGTTAGTATTTCTTTGTACAGTAGTTTGAATGCAAATTTTACACTTAAGGACCAAAATGCCTTTTAAAAATCTGTAAGAAGCAATTAGAAAGAGAAAGATCACTGCATTATAGGGTAAAGAGTTCTATTTGTGGAAGGGTGGGCTCAGTGTTGATTCATGTTTTTCAGATGGCACAGTACAGGTTGCATCATTAATAGAAGATTAAGATGCCAAATGGGGAATTTTTACCTTCTGTTTCTGAGTATTTCTCCATAGGAAATCACCCGGATATGGCTAGAGGTTGATTTTACATAACATGATGAGCAGACAGAGCGTTCCTCAAATTTAACAGAGCCTGCTGTTACTGTGGGAAGAGGAGCTGACAACTTGGGTAGTATCCATACAAAGCTATAATTTCTATTCTGTCAAAATCATTTCCCTTTAGAAAGTCTGATTTCATTAGCATGTATTTTGTGGGATGTGATTGTCTCTCTTAGCAACTTTCCATTTACAGCTTTCACAAAAGCCAATCAGATTATACCAAGGGCAGGAAATAAATAAGTCTTTTTGCTGTAAATTAATTTAGCAAGAGTAAATCACATATGGATAGATTTAGTTCCTACTTTATGAAGTGTGAAATTTTAGCAAGGTAAAAGATGAGGGCTCTAGGAGCAGGTGTTGTCATAAACAGGGTTACAAAATACTTTTCTTCTGGCACTCATATAATGAGTATAGAACACACAACCTATGTCTCAAAAATGGTAAAGCAAGTTTTCAACTAAGTCAACAACACAGGCAAAACTGGTGTATAACCTTCTTGAAGAAAGTGGCCAAATTTATCTTTTATCAGGTTCTATCTGTACTGCACTGCTCTGGGGTAATTCCAAACCAAACACTTATTCACTTACGTTCATTTTTTCTTCATATTTGGTCTTCTGCACTATTTAACTTATCAGAGTCTGCTCCACCACCATAATAAAGTCTGAGATTTTCTTAGGGCTTGATATGCTGAACTACCATGGAGTCTCCAAGATGAAGCTTACCTCTGCTCATCTCTTACTTTTGACCTGAACACGTAAGATATGAAGGAGGCAGGTGATTTATGGAAACCTGTTTATCTGCTTGATTCAACTCTGCTTGATTCAGCTCCCTGTTAAGCTCTGTCAATTTGTGAGGGAAAATGTATCAGATGGTCATTCTCTTTAAAAAAATATGTTCTGGAGAGTGTGACAAAGTAAAATCTCCACAAAGAGTTGTTCCATTTTGCTACTAAGGTTGAAAAAATAATATATTCAGAATTCATTATTAACAAAATAATGTGATGAGCATCATAGAAAGAGGGCGGTTAAGTGTTGTAGCACCTCCCAGGCTGTTCGCATGATTTGATAGCAAAGCTCATCAGTGAAACCATGGCTTTATTTTCCAGTCACCTTTCCCCATCTGGAGAACAGATAGAGCTGTGATTCTATTTGCTAATGAGTCTTTCTGTGCAGATGCAGAGAGCCCTTCTGGAAAAAGTCAAAGTGTCTACCTGTGGTGCTGTACGATTACTTTGGCTAAGAATTCCCTTTGCCTTGGAATCTATTGAAGTAAAAAATCTTTCTCAGTTTTAGTTTCTGCAGAATGATGTACAAAATCATAGAATGATAGAATGGTTTGGGTTGGAAGGGACCTTAAAGACCATCAAGTTTCAATCCCACTGCCATGAACAGCAACAGCTTCCACTGGATGGCTGCCCAAAGCTCCACCCAGTCTGGCCTTGAACACTTCAGGGATGGGGCATGCGCATTTTCTCTGGGCAGCATGTTCCAGTGCCTCACCACCTGCATAGTGAAGAATTTCTTCTTCATATCAAATTTAAATCTACCCTCTTTTCATTTTAAGGACATTGTTCCTTCTTCTTTCACATGCACCTGAAAGAAGTCTCTCTCCAGCTTTGTTATAGGCCCTTTTATGGAATGGCATGCTGACATAACATCTCCTCAGGGTCTTCTCCAGTCTGAACAACCCGAACTCTCTCAGTCTGCCTCCATAGGAGAAGTTCTCCAGCCCTCTGAACACACTCCTGTTCACCTCTGGACCTTCTCCAACAGGTCTGTTTCCCTTTTCTGCTGGGGACTGCTTAGCTGAATGCAGGTGGGGTTTCACTAGAGCAGAGCAGAGGGGAACAATCATCTCCCTTGCCCTGATGTCCACACTTCTTTTCATGCAACCCTGGATATGGTTGCCTTTATGGGCTGCAAATGCACATTGGTGGCTTGTGTTGAGTTTCTCATCAATGGACATCTTCAAGGTGTTTTTCCATTCTAAATGTTTACTGATCTTCCAGCTTCTAATTTTGGCACCTCTGCATCACTAAAGGAATATTAACTTTGCCTACTATTTTGCTTTTTGTTATTAGATTTAAGAAATTCTTCTGTTTCATCTAAACTTTTCCACGTCTTTGACTATCTGTAACAGGCTTTTTTTTTTTTTTTTTTCTCTTTTCATTTTTTTTTGCCAGTTCCATCTGGGCATTTAAAAACAGTAATTCTATGCTTTTTTCATGTGCTCCAGATCTTTGCAGTGCCAGTACCTAACTGACAGGATTTGATCTGTTTTATGATTACTCTTCATCTGTTGCTGGCTCTTTTCCTATAAGCTGGTAACTGCTTTGATCACCTCTTGGCCAGAATCTATGACTTCTCGTAATTCCTTCTGGAAAGCTTCTTTGTCTTCTTTTAATTACTTTTTACCATTACCTGGCTAGCATCCATTGTGTGTTGTCTGGTTTTAATTTTTGCCACTGTGAAAGCTAATAGGTCTCTTCTTCATTGGAACATTTAGGAAAGTCAATCCAAATTAAATGTTAAAGATCATACTTCAGCTGCGTTAAATCCCTGCGTAGATAGCCTTGTTAGAAGAAGACTTATTTTTGTTTAATTTAATACATGGTGGAAATTAGCTGTCGTATTTAGCCACTTCAGTTTTGAACAATGTTTACCTCTTTTAGATTCATACTTTTTATTAATCTGTTTTTCCATTTCCTGAGTTTTCTGTAGTCAGGATCCACCCTTTCTTTTCTGTAGGAAATATCATTTTCTAGCAGACTATTTTTTGTTCTCCTTTTCTTGATGTATGACTATCATTTCTCTACTCTGATGATGGCTTCAGTAATTTCTGAGGAAGACTTACAGAACACTGTTGTTCTTATTTTAGTAAGATAAATTATAACATAATAGATCTACATTAAGTTCAGAGTCACGTTATAATGGATGCTGTAAAGAGATAGGATGGAATTTTTCTCACATATCCTTCCTGGGCAAGAAACAGACAGATGGAGTGTACCTTCAGCAAGTTTGCAGATAATCAAAACTGAGGGGACTGGTTGATACACCAGATGGTCTTGCTGCCACTCAGAGAGACCTTGACAGGCTGGAGAAATGGGCAGTGAGGAGTCTTATGAAGTTCAACAAAGGGTAAAACAAAGCTCTATATCTGGGAAGATAGAGCTTCCCAGAAGCGTGTGCCAATACATGCTGGGTGCTGAGTAGCTGGAAAGCAGTTGACTAAGAGAAGCCTTGGGGTCCTCGTGGAAAACTAGATGACTATGAGCCAGATGACCATGAGCCAGCAACGCACCTTGAAAGCATAAAGGCCAAGTATGTCCTGGCCTGCATTAGGCAAAGTATTGCCAGCAGACCAAGGAAGATAAACCTTCCCCTTTACAGCATTGATGTTTCAGTACCAAGGATATATAGATACACTGAATCATAACCAGTGCAAGGTTACAAAGATTATTAAGGGGTTGGAATAACTTTTGGGTGAGGAGAGGCAGAATAAACTGGCACTGTTTTTCCTAGAGAAGAGAAGTTACACGGGGGATCTTCTCAATATATGTAAATATCTGATGGAAGGTAATGAAAAGGGAACCATACTCTTTTTAGCTGGGACACATGGACGTGTCAGGAGGAAATGGACACAAAATGAAGCAGATGAACTTCTGTCTGAACAGAAGAAACCACTTCTTGAATAATTTTTGAGTGTGTTGAATCAATGCAACAAATTGCTCCATGAAGTTGTAGAGTCTCTGTGCTTGGAGAGTCAAATATTAACTGGACACAGTACATGGGCAGCATGTTCTTGATGATCCTACTTGAGCAAGGAGGTTGATCTGGGTGCTATCAAGAGAGGAGGATCAAGGGAGAGCTTTCACCCTGTGCAACTTTCTGAAAGGAGATTGTAGAGAGTTGAGGGGTCAGCCTCTTCTCCCAGGTAACAGTGGTAGGATGAGGATGAGTGCTAATGGCCTTAAGTTGAACCAGAGGCAGTTTAGGCTGGATATTAAGAAAAGTTTATTGTCAGAAAGAGTGATAAGGCATTGAAGCAGGCTGTCCTGTAGGAAGCATTCAACAGCAAGAAAATACAGTTACAATGCATCCAGCTCAACTCATGAACCCAGGGTCATATTGTATCACTTTTTGATTTGTTCCTTGTGTTCAAGCTGCACACTTGCCTTCTGAAATTTCCTACATTTTAGTTCATACCTCTTGAGGTAACCCAAGCTTTTAATATAGGAACAAATTTCCATAGCGATAGCCGGCCATTGAAACAAGACACTAGAAAAGCAGATCTATGTGGGGTGTGACCTCCAAAAAAGTTTATCACAGAGAACTTCTTGTCTTTGTATATTATAATATCTGAAATACAGGATTCTAAGCCCACTATCTTATTTCTAGCTTTACCTGTTGATCAGACATCATCTTCAGTTGATCAGACTAAAGGCTCTGAATCTAAGGGTAGAAACACTTAAAACTAGGTTGTCTTTTAAAACTAGCAGGCATCCAGAAGCTCCTAGTGAAGATGATGATGAATTATGTTCAGAATTATCTTAACATTTATTACTTTGTGAGAAGGGGGAGAGACAAGGGTGTGACAGCTTCTATAATGCAAAAAAAAAGGTGAACTCATGCAACTCTATCCTTTTGCTGTCTATTAAAATTGTTCCCAGTAAGTCTGTCTCAAAAGCAGACAAATGGACACTCCCATCTAAATCACCTCCTCCCTGATAGGTAGGCATTTTTGCAAGCCAAGAAGGAATCCTCCTTCTTACTTCTCAAAAGCGTGCTCTGCCTTTCAGATAATACGTACTTTCCCAACGTTGTCAGGTGAGACAGTGCTTGAAAGCTTTTTAGCACTTACCCTTTTGTATAACTAGTTATCCCTGTAGGAGAGTTTGCACAGTCTTTAACCCCTTTGTATTCTCCTTCTATCTCAGAGAAGTTTCATGCAGGCTAATAAATTCTGTTAAGTCTTCTCTTTTTCCACAACATTAGTCCCTCATCAACTAGTAATGAGCCTTGGTAGGTTCCTTGTGAAGATCTGAGCAACCACATTAATTCCCTAAAACAACTTTCGCTGTGGTGATTATATTAGCAGAGAGATTAGGAATGATTAGTACATACAGTCTTAAAGCTTTTGGTGGCCTACATCCACTGTACCCTGAAATTCATAAAGTCCTAGAAAGAATGCTGCTGAACTATCATTACATACTCTGTCTTGTATTAAGCTGGAAATGTGCTGCTAAAATCATGCTTTTTCATCATCGTTTCTTGAAATGAATGATATTTCTTGAGAAATTAATGTCATCAGTTGAAAAGTTTATGTCAGTTTCTGCACACTTTAAAGTACATGAAATGACAGCTGATTCTTTAGTGTGACTGTCTCTCATATAAAACATACCAGCACATCATGTAACATGCAGCCAACGCTCACACTGACAGTCTTGGCTACATGATTCCCTCTGATTGTGTGGAAAGTCACTCTTTCATTTTAATCTAGTGAAAAAAAAATATGTGCCTTTGGGGGTTTAAAAGGGGAATTCTTGTTGCTTGAGGTAAAGTATCCAAATTAGATCCCCCAAATCCTACTAATCTTGTAGTCTACTGACAGCCAAGGTATAGCAGTAATAGGATGGGAGGTGAGGGGAAAGGACTGAAGCTTCCCAGAAAATATCAATTCTTACAAATTTCTTTTGACTTCCAACTGGGTTCATTTTCCCTTTAACATCAATTAAAAACATCAAACCAATAAAAAGTAGAGCAGGTTCTGTTGGAGAAAGAAAGAGTATTGTGAGGATTGTGGATTTGGAGAAGACAACTGTGCATTCTAGGCATTTTTCTGTGCATGTCTCTGACATTGCAATCTGCACTCAATTTACTTGTGCTGAACTCTGCATTGCTAAAAGGAGAAGCGATGCCCATCAATTCAACCCTCTCATTTCTGCTTTTCAGCATCAGTTCTTCAGTGAATTATTCTCTTCTGCTGCAGCAGCTCTTTCTGACTGTGGTGATTATAATTTTTTTTTTTTTCTCTTTTCCTGGACCGATTGTTTTACACCATTTTTATCATTGCTTTGTCTCTTTGTGATAAGTGTTAAAACCCACAATACAATTAGCATAGTTAGTTCAATTCATTCTACCCTTTCACTTTCTAAAAAGCCAGTTAAAAAAAGAAAAAAAAAGAATAAAGAAGAGAAAGCAACTACCCAAACTGAAAGTGTCATACTCTGCAGTTTTCCCCATTCCCTCTGCCTGCTGAAGCCTGATAGCACCAAGGAAACTGATATACAAACATATCTTGCACAAGTATTGTGTATTGTTTGAAGTGAAACAGTTTTGTTGTAAAAGAAAGGAAGTTTTCATTTTAGCTTGAACTTGTTTCAATATCATGAAAACCTTCATAACCTTTTTTTCTCTAAAACCATCATCTGAACTGAAATTTGCTTCCAACAATCCAAAAAGATCATTGGGAGGGACTTTATACAAAAGCTTATCAGTTTGGGTGAAACCCGTTTTTAATCTTACAAAAATACTTTCAAGTTGAATAAATTGCCAGAAGAAGAAATAATGCAAAGGCCATTACTGAGGCTGTGACATGAATAGAGAGCCTAGTACAACCTAATATATTAATTATTTAATTATGACAAAAGAATAGCAATGATCTATCTTTCCTCTGAAATGAGAAGAAGAAAACAAGAAAACTATGGATGGCAAGTGTAAGTGACACAACTTACGTCTTCAAAAGTTGCTTGAGTAAAGAGAGCTGGCACAAAATGTCTCTCCCAGGGTGATTAGAGAGGTTTACTCTTTCTGTTCTGTGTGTGCAGCTGAGCACTCATTGCACTGCCCTGTTACGATGGCCCTCAGGAAGTTCTGATCATTTGTTCTCTTCATACAAAAGACATTTGAAGGATTTTTTTAATTGGTTTTCCAAAATAATTGTTCATTTAAAAAAAAACCAAAAAACTACAGAAGGCTTTTAAAATACAGAACAGGCTTTTAATGGTCTGCTTAAAATTATTGCTTATTTTTGAAAATTGAGTTACAGTTTTTAACTTGGTCCCTTTGAATTTTCTTAACGTGAGTAACATTGATAAGCAAAATTCAAGCCCTTTTACGGTAACTGCAATCGTATCAAGCAAAAGATGCCGAGTATCAACTTACATGATAAAAGGACTAACAAGGAAAAAGAACTTAACATTGAATGCTGAACTGCAGCAGCTTCTTTTTAAGTCATCCCTATGTGGAAATGAATGGTGGTAGTTCTAGGAAAGTCTGAGCAATAATAAATGTGTTATATATAGATCAGCTTTTACCCCATTAATTTGTGAAATTTTGACTGCATTTTAAATGTTGCATCTCAGAATAGGTACATGTTCCACATTAGAAAGTAAGACAGTTTTCTGTCAGCCTCTCAGTGACAGAAACAATTACAGTTAAGGGTTGTTTGATTATTAAATTTGACTAGTTCCAAAGTATGGCCATCTTAGTTACATGATTCTGAGCTCCGTCTCCATGAGAAAATTAGGTTACCTAGAGATGTGGTGGATGCCCCATCCCTGGAAACTTTCAAGGCAAGTCTGGATCAGGCCCTGGGCAACCTGATCTAGCTGTGGCATTCCTGCTCATAGCAGGGGAGTTGGACTAGATGGCCCTCAGATGTCCCTTCCAACTCTAAGGATTCTATGACTCTATGATTCTATGATTCTAGTCATATGTGACCTGGACAAAAAGATGATATAATTAAGATGTAAATATGAATACGCTCATTCAGATAGGTATAGCGGAGTTTTCACATAGGAAGGAACTTGCATGCAGAGTAGGAATGCTTCTGGATTCAGCTTCTGTGGTTGTGCATCTCTCTTGGTAAAACACTATTCAGTCTTAACAGCCATTGTAGTTAATGTTAAGATCCAGAACATCTGTTCTGTGATACATGCCTCAACAAAATAAAAATGTTTTCCTCTGTCTTACCTGATACAATGTGTATTATCCTTGACTTTCCAAGGTATGACTGCACCTCTGAGTCATAGAATAACAGAATGGCTGGGACGTCTGTCTCCATCTGACCCAACCCCTGCTCCAGTGGGGACATACAAAGCAGGATGCCCAGCACCATATCCAAATGGATTCTGAAGACCTCCAAAGAGGAAATTCCAAAACCTCTCTGGGAGATGGAACCTTTCTGTTCTGTCTTCAGTCTGTTGTCTTTTCAGTCACTAGGCATCCCTGAAAAAAGCCTGATTCTGTCCACGCTATATCTTTCCTTCAAGTATTTGTAGATGTTGATAAGATCGTCCTGAGTCTCCACTTCTCCAGTCTGGACTACCTGAATCTCTCAGCCTCTCTTCCTAGAAGAGATGCTCCCATCCTTCAATCTTGGTAGCCCCACGTTGAACTTTTTCCATCATTCACTCCTCTCTTGTACGGGGGGGCAGAACAGGCCCAGAACACAGCACTCAAGGTGTGGCTTCAATGCTGTGTGCAAGAGAAGGATAACCTCTCTTGACCTGAGTGGCACTTTGTATAGTGTAGCCAAGAATTCCATTAGCCTTCTTAGCAGCCAGAACGCACTGCATGTGTCATCGTGGTGCATGAGTCACTGTATATGCATCCAAATGTCTTTGCTTCTGAGTAATATGTATACAGGAATTTGGATTTAGGAGATGGCTTTAAATCTTTCCTTGTTGTGATCTCATATGAAATGATCCTTACACTTTTCTCCACTTGCCTGAAGAAACAACAGCAAGAGCTGTCACTAATTTTGTTTATAATTAATTGTGTAGCTTGGGTTTGTTGATGTGACATGGATGGGGGTCAGCTGAATAGATTTGCCTCAGGTTAATAGATGTTTTCCATCTCCTTTATTTCTGGTGCTTAAAATATTCCTTACCAACCTTAAGTTCATGAATCAGTGCATAAAATCATAATGACCAGCCAGTTGTCCTTTAGCTAAGGCTACCACAATCCTTTGTATTCAGCTGCTGCACAGTTCGCCTTACTGGTGGGAGGCCTCTGAAATGCTTGGAAACAATTTTATGAATAGAAGTATTTCAAGTGCTAAAATTCATTTTGTATAAATTAAAATATCGTCTTTTGGACTTTTCATAAAACACTATATGCTCTACTCATCCCCAGAGTGGATTTCTTTTACTATTATTACTCTGATGGCACATAATTAAGTCAGATTACATTTTTATAGGGAGAAGAATAGCTAAGAAACAGTTTTAAATTATTCATCAATAAGTTTCACACACACAAAAAAGCAAAAGATAAGAATTTAAAATGTGCTCTCTGTTATTTTTTTCTTCCTAAAACTAGATAATTTTATAATGGTATATTGAACAAATAAGTCTCTCTTTTCCCCCCCATGAGAGAACAAGAGACTTCATTTAACACTGCATGTGTTATTGTGCTTATCTGCTGATTACCATATTACCTTGATTTGTATGGTAGATTGTAAACTCTTGTAGGATTATGGAAAGATTTCTTTCCCCAGGCTGAAGCAGTGAGATTTTCAGCATCATGAAGCCAGAGATGAGTAGGAAAGAAGCAGATTGGTTATTATATCTCTATGTATTTTTTACCCACTGGTTCATCTCATTTTTATCACTGCCAAGTCAGCATGAAAACTGACTAAGTTAATACACCTCCACAACATTGTCACACTGCTAAGTTTTAATGCCTCTCCATATCCTCAGTATGCTTAGTGAAAATGTGAATTGCTGAAATGGGGTAGCAGGAAGGAAGGGCAGGAGTAGGCATTAACATGCCGTGATAGAACTTGGTAAAATATTCATTTTAATTTCAAATTGATATCATATGATGAGGGCTAATTTTCTAAACATCAGGTTTTCATTATGTATGGTATTTTCTTTCCGATTTTGGATTGGTTCATCCAACTTCAAGACAATTACTTGACATTTTAAACAAAGTGTTTTCTTGTAGAAAATAAATGGAGAAACAATAGCTAACAATCAAGTTTGGACAAGAAAAAGAAAAAGAAAAACTGTTCTAAAAAGACAAAATTCTGAAAATTGGTTCTAGAATCCTGAATGCAATTCTTGTCATTTGTAATCAAGATCATCTGAAGTTATCAAGGAAAACATCATGGTAGGTGAAAAGATGGGTAGTAAAGTGCGGGGACAGCTTTGCACTTTTCATTTTCAAAGAGGTTGACAGTACAAAGAGGGATGCTTGTTAGGATTTGTACAGTTCATCACATTTATAAATTATTTGGAATAGGAGGTAGATAATGAGGTGATGGAGTTTGCTGATACTATAGAATTCTTCAAGGTGACAAACTACAACTTAACAACACAAGCGTAAGTGAATCTTGTGATTTTGAGTGAATGGAAATAAAATGTGAGGTAAAATTCAGTGCTGAGAGATGAAAAGTAAAAGACACAAAGAAGCACAATCCTGATAATTCTTACACTGCCATGGATCCATAAACGAGCTATCACTATATTGGAAATACCTCTTAGTTGTTTTGGTTAGCTCTTTGAAAGCTGCTCAATGAGAGCTAAAGACAGTGGGCACAACAGAGACAGTATCGAGGACAGAATATTAGTGGTTTTCCTCTGTTGAAACAGAGATGTACGAAAAAGATGAGCTATAAAGAAATTTTTCTGCAAATACCGATTAAGCTAGGATTATATTTTTGGGGGGAGAAATGACTGAGGGACAAAATTGTGGAGTATATAAAATAGTAAATAGCACAGAGAAGATGAACTGCTGTGTTTACTATTGACCATGTTTGAAGCACTAGTGACCAGCTGATGAAATTATTATGCTACTAGTCTGAGGTAAATGTAGCAAGCACTTTTTTCTCACAGCATGTTTTAGCTGTGGAACTCACTATTAGAAGATTTTTTTGTAGCACCCGAAGAATAAATTGGTTTTTAAAAAAGGTTGGGAAAGTTAGGTAGAAGAAAAGACCATCAGTGACTATCCTATACACTATTAATTTATATATGTACTTAATATACAGGAAAAATATTTCTTATGTTTCTTCTTTAAATAACCACAAACACTGACTTCTACAATACTAGAGCTTGTTTGCTGAGTCTGATGTATCTTTGCTTTTATCCACTAAGACATTTCCAATGTTACAGAACTGAGCCCAGTACACAGAAGGCCTACTATGACTTTCAAAGGGATTATCATGAAAAAAAAAAAAAGACTCCTATAATCTACCTCATTTAAAATAGAAATAAAAATGAATGTATCATTTGTGAATCAGAGGGTACTCAGAAAGGAAAAAAACTACTTAGCTTATAGGACAGAGAATATGTGTTCTGGCATGTCTTGAGGGAATAAAGATTTCTATTGGGTTGCTTATGCCAGTTTTGCTTTAAAACACTGCATTTTAGACAGCATTCAGGTCATCCAGAAGCATGAAGAAATTCAACTCTGAGAATCTGTCTGCCTTTCTCCTATATCTGCAGCAAATTATTGGCAATTAAAATATTTGTGGCAATATTTTAGTAGTATGGAATTCTGAGGACAAATGACTGAGGGACAAAATTGTAGAGCAGATAAAATAATAAATACCACAGAGAAGATGAACTTCTGTGTTTACTACTGACCATGTCTGAAGCACTAGTGACATTAGCAAAGTACATGAGGACAAAGATACCAGTTAGAAACAGATCAGAACTGTTCCTTATCTAGTTGGGTGGATGGAGGTACATGTTACTTGAAACATTTTCGCTCTATCCACCAGTGAGAAGCAGAGCAGGAAGACTGATAGCTGCCTGTTAAGTTGTAGCAGTTGGGAAGACTAAAAATAATTTTTAATAACTTCACTTTTTCCTCTTCACATGGGGATAACTGTGGAACCACTGGAGTGACAAGAAAGATTTGTTGTCTTGCAAAATGTAAAGGTACCCAAAGGTATCCAACATGAAATACAGGAATGTTACCAGGAAACAACAAATATTGAAATGAAAAGCTGAGGAGGGGTTTAAGGATAGAGCGGAGTGAGGTGAGGGACTGTGACAGACAGTTGTTTATTTCTGTCATTTTGAGCTCAGCCTGAATCCAGTGTGCATCATCAAGTTGTCTTCTCTTAGGACCAAGCCTGGAATATGTGCAAGAGAAAAGCTGGTATTCCTTGAGGTGGGTCTGGAGTGCTGGCTTACTTCTCAAGGACTGCCAGAGCTGCTCTGCTGATGTTCAACCTTTTTACGGATTAATGATATTCCTGTGCCTGCAAGTTTAGTCGTCTGTGTAAGTATAAGTAGTGTCCCTGTCCAAGTGTCCCTTACCCCACAGGGTTAAAAGAACAAGTGTATCAAAATTTGAGGTGTTCTAGTGCTATGGTAGTACAGTCACATCAAATAGGAAACCATGTAAAGTGCAATATATGTTGGAAGTATAGAGTTAAATCAAGTTGAAATATACAAATTGTGAACTCAGTCCCAGGAGCCCAAGCTTTGGGTCAGATGTTACTGTTAAAGACTGTTTCCAAGAGAGTGACTGTGCCTTTTTATAACACAATTCTTGTTATGCTTTGATTTCTTCCTCTGTCCTGGTCTGAATTATGCTGTTTTTGTTGATATGAATTCACAGCCACTAGCCAATGACCATAAAAGCTTTTCTTATGCCACATATTGACTTGAAAGGTTTTGGTCCTCAGAATGAAAGAATGACACTTTACCCACTCAGCCAGACCAGACCCTTGATTTTACATTGCTGTTTTCACTCTGAGTTTCAGAAGACCTTTTAATATTTCAGAACCATGCCAGCGCTTTCATAAACTTTCCAAAGGGTGAACAGTAGTAGTTGTATTCCAGCTGCTGCCAAATCTGCTGTGTTTGTTCAGCCCTGAAATGATCTTTTAAGATGTAAAAATAAAATGTTTCACTAGTACTGAGCCATAAACAAAACTGACCAGGGATGCTATCTACCCAACAAAAAAACTACCTCTTAGGTATTAGAATGATTTTTTTTTTCCCCCTGCTTTCTGCATGGAGACATGATTCTGATTTAACCTGATCTTTTATTTTCAGCAGAGCAGGTAAAATAATGTTCATAAAATTACTTTCTGAAAGTTTTGAGAAGCTAATGGCTATTACTTTGCCCTTAACCACTATGAACCTATTGCAAAGACTTAAAGGAAACAAAGACATTTTTATTTTTTTTTCATAGAAAGCAAGTCTTATTTACTTGTCACAGAAATTTTCCTCTGAATGATCTAAGTATTTTGACTCTAGTCACAGAGCTAGTTAAATCTGAGATTGGAAGCTGATCTTCTGATTACTTTTGTACATTTTTCCTCATTTTACATTATTTATTTGAATGTGTGAAAAACACATACTTGTATGTATGTTGTAAATACTTTCTGATTATAATGCAAACAAATGAGGTGTCAGTACAGGGAGCTTTCAGATTCCTTAAATTCCTTTCCTTTCCTTTCCTTAAACACGTTTACTGCTAATAGAACTCAGTAACAGTCATATGAGCTCTTAGCAGAAACCGTACAACTCTAAAAACGCTTTTTTACCCTCCAACCCTTTACAAAGCAATTATGAGAGGGGGAGGGGGGAAAACAAAACTACACCAAAGCAAAACAAAAATTCTATATAGTAAATGCCCTCAAATCAAGCAACAATGGACTAAATATCAGTCTCTCATAGGGAAGATTTTCAGATACCACTAAGATTGTATTTCTCGGTCGTGTTGTCTTTTCCCTGCCTTCTAGATTTCTCTCTATGTAGGACTTAAAATCCAAATGTTAAAATTCTACATCACAGCTCAAAGTTGAGCTACAGGTGAACAGGAACAAAGAGTTCAGCTGTGTAGATCAGTCTGCACTTGGCATCACTGAGAAGTATTTGTCATAGGGAACAAGATGGAGCAAGATTTAGGAGGTAGTGTGGATCAAAACAAAGAGTTTGCACCAGGACAAGGGTAGGAATTGTGATGATGGATTGGGAGGAATGAGAAAATGAGAATATTTGGAGTGCAAAAGTAAGCTGGAGTTGGGACAAGGTAAATGAGAAGGGTTGAAAGAAATATCCCTGTGTGTCACTAAGAAAAAGGTGCTAAGGCTAGGAATATTCTAGATCTCCAGGATCCTAAAGGCTTTGTAGCAGGAAGACTTGAGAGAGTAAGAATCCTGAGGTGGTTGCAGCTAGGTATGAAGAAGTTAATGTTACTCTTCAAACAGTGATAGTGTAACAGCCCTGAACACCTAGTGGTCAATTACTTGCTGTGTGCACTCACACAGTTATGCTCAGGTACCTTTTCTGATTGCCCCTTCAATAGCTACAGAGCCTTTACAGATTAGTGGATACTATCCTTCAGGCTGTTTAAGTCATCTTCTATACCTGTGTAATACACAGTGCTCAAGGCTGACAAATTCTCTCACAATTTGTAACTATGTAGATGTGAAAATTACCTTTACCTGAGTCAAAATTGTCTCTCAGTTTTTAATGCCCAAATAGTAAGGACGGTTGAAATACAGTGCCCAAGACCATGCCCTGCAGCAGGTTAATATATTAATGTAGCTGGAGACCACAGAAAATTGAACTTTTGTCAGAAATACACAGTCCACCAGGACTTCAGTGTCAGGATATTCTTAGTTTAGATGTAAAGCTTCTTATGGAAGTGTTGGCAATGTTTCTAAAAGCCTGTCTTTCTTCTAGTATCCTCACCACTTACTTTGTATTGAGTGGGTATAAATCCTATTCTGGGTTCTGCTGCAAGCTCATAGGTCAAAAACGTGTAAAAAAAGTGCTGTATGTTAACTGGTCCTATCCTGCCTTCTGCCAGCATTTAAGAAGCTGCTCAGGTCTTGACTTCTGTGGGAGTACTGAAAGAATCATCTTGAATAGCTCTTCTCATTTTAAAGGTCTCCCCTCATTGGCAAATGGCACCATAACCCGAGAGAAAAGTGTGACAGACATCTTGTCTCTGTGGGAATTATCTGAGCTTTCAAAGTCAGTAGCAATTCTAAATACTGTATATAGTACCTTAATTTATTAGTGAAACTACTTCCAGGCAAGAACTTTCTGGAATAAGCATATGTTTATTTTGATAGATAAATTTAATATCTACAGATTCGGAATGAAATTGTGTGATAAGTCAGGGAAGAACAGCATTACTAGACGTGGTTTTATTTATATGCCTGGGAAGATTGTATTAGTTTTATACAAGTTTTATAGTTATTTGTTACTAGAAGCAAAAGTAGAAGAGTGGTGCATGCAGTTTTGATGCCACTGATGTTTCATATGATGATAGTTAGCTCACCTGCTCCTTTTAATGACTGATTCATGCTGGGAGTCCACTCAAGCAATCAGCCTGCCAAAAAAGACTTTAGAAAAACACAGGAGGCATCAATACTTTCTGAATTTTTCATGTGATTGTTTTCCAGTGGTTTAAAAGGTCTTCTCATATCCCTACGCCTCCATGTCCAAATGCAATCATACAGAAGAAAGCTGGAAGCAGTCACAGTCTTATCCTGATACCATCAGCTCAGCAGTAGCTAAGTACAAGTTAGACAAGGATAAGAAATTCTGTTTCACTTCCTCAGTAATATCCAATCTGTGTTTCATAGTAATACCGGTCTGTGTGCGGCATACTCACGCTGCATGGAAGGTCCACTGCTACTTATAGAGGTTTCATGCAAAACATGTGATCAAGAACTTTCACTGAAATGTGTCATAGCCACTACTTCCAAAGCACAAGACAGTTGGGTTATTCTGTTTTCTTGTCCCTCAGCACCTTACAGATCAAATACTTTCAATGGATCCACCACATCTAGTGGCTGGTAACCTTGAAGGGGTTTGGGATTAGATGATCTTTAAGATCTGCTCCAATATAAGCTGTTCTATGATTCCATGATTCTATGATTCTATGGTCTGACCTTCCAGTTTTCATTGGAAATGATGAACAAGAACTGGTAGGGAATATTCACAACCCAGAAAGCTAAATCTCTGTCTGTTCTTATTAATAAGTAAATAAATAAATAAATAAAAATTGAATGTCTTCTGCCTTCACCGAGAGCAGCAGAGGGAGTGCAGAGGTGGCAGCTACATCTGTCTTTCCCACAGTACCTGTATCTTATGTCAGTGGAAAAATGTGTTGTAGCAATCTGGCTGTGTTGGTCAGACAGGAGCTCTAATGAGACTTATTTCATTATGAAAAGGATAAACTTACACTTAGTATTGGAGGAATGCTACTATTATGTTCCCAGACCATTGTTTCGGAAGTAGTTTAATGTCTGCTGATGGGTACAAAGTTAGGTTTTAAAGTGCCCTTGTAGATGTCTTAAATAGTGTTCCAAAGTCCTTTTTCAGTAGCGTTATGAGAAATTAATCCCTGAATTTTAAAGCTTGTCTTCTTTATTTCATTACCTATCACTGCCCATAGATGCTCCTGGTGACTTAGAATACACCAGGAGGAGAAACCTATTTGACAAAACTGGAGAAGAAAAATCTTCAAAGGAAAAGCTCTGTCTTGACTGTTCGTTACAAAGAAATGTCTTATATAGAAAAAACTTCACAGTGAAGCTCTTGGAAATAGTGAGAAACTGGAAATCATTTCCTAATGGAGCTTACAAAAGAACAGATACTGCAGGGATTTTATTTTCTAGTGATGAATAAGAGGTGAGGAATCCTAAAACACCAGTAGTACATTTCCTAGCAGACACAATAAAGGAGAGGCAGTTACCAGAAAGTCTTATGATTCTGCTGTATATTCGATCTTTTATTAGCCTATAACACTCAGGACAGCATGTTAATTAGTGCTTGGTCTCAGAGGCTACTGGTTAAACCTAAGAATCTACAGGAAGCTGTTATATTTAGATGCATTGATAGCTTCTGTAGAAAGGAAAAAATCCCCCAAATGCCGATGAACATTATCACATGTTTTCTTAGAGATTTGTCGGCAAAGTTAGCTTTCATGCTAGCCAGCTGGGGTCTTGGGTTTCTATATAAAAAGAATAGCTCAGCTATGTCTTGAGGCTAATACTGAAAAGGTCATGAGATTCTTTTTCATGAAAGGAATGAAAGTAAGCTGAAAAGTACAGGAAAACATAACATTCACGATAAATGATAGAACTGATTTGGTTCTATGCATTTCCCTGTGTATAGAGAATGACATTGAAATACATTTGTATTTAGATTTAGGGAGCAACTCACTTCCTGCCTGTTTGCCTGTTTATTATTTATTTCTAATCCTTATTATTTTAAAATGCCACAGCACCCAAAATATGCAAGACCATTTCTAAACACAATCACATAATGGATTTTTTCTGTGATGAGCAAAGCAGTCATTTGAAGTTCATTCACTGAGACCCTTTGGCCTTTAGAGCATTTAGTGAAGGGTTTGTTTTGTTTATTTTACAGTTCAGTGGAATGGAAAACAATTTTTCTTAAGCATTACTGGAGGCCATCAAACAGCGAGAAGGAATAATTTGTCTGCTGCTGCATGATCAGTGGAATTTAAAGGTATCTTTAAAAAAAAAGCAGGTGTAGTGATAAACCTACATTTTCCCCCTTTTTTGAAAAAGTGTAATTATACTCATCAAACATAATGATCTGCTATTTTCCCCATCCAGGAATTGCTCAGAGTGTAATGAGAAAAGTTTGCCAGTGCTGGGTGGGCTTGATTATTCCCCATTTCTTCCTGTTTTATCTTGAAAAACAAAACAAAACAAAATAACCCCAACAAAATAGAAAACCACGTTCACACACACACACACACACACACACACAAATAAATAAAAACAAATTAAATTGTTTACTTATTCACGAAGCGTGATTTGGATGTGCAGCTCATACATGGAAATAAAGTAATTGAAAATATACTTTTCTCTGCCTGTTGCCATAGAACTATTTAGATTCAGCTTTTGATTATTTGGAGACACGATAGGAGGTCCTGTTTTTCATTCCTTGCTTTTGTGTTTTTCAAAAACTAATTTTCATAAGACATTACAAATATTATTAAGTGGAGGCAGGAAACATAAATACTGTTTTGAACAATAATGAGGCAAACTGAGAAATCAAGTGATTGATGATATTCATGCAAGTTGAAAACTTCATGCAAGTCATTAATTAATTCGTGCAAGTTGAAAAACTGGAGCTTAAACTTCTGTTGAAGTCAACAGCAAATGTCTACCTGCATAGCAACTGAGAGTCACAGCTTCTTCTTAAGAAGACCCTTTTGTAAAGTTATTCTGACTTTATAACCATGTAGCCTCAAGTTGCATCTAAATTCAAGTTGCATTAAAAACAATCTTCAGAATCATAGAATCACTAAGGTTGGAAAAGATCTCCAAGATCATCCAGTTCAGCTGTCCACCTATCTCCAATATTTCCCCACTGAACCTTGTCTCTTAGTACACCATCTAAACGTTTCTTGGACACTTCCAGGGACAGTGGCTCCACCACCTCCCTGGGCAGCCCATTCCAGTCATCCACTCTTTCAGAGAACAAATTTTTCCTAAAGTCCAACCGGAATTTTCCCCGGACCAACTTGAGGCCATTCCCTCTAGTTCCATTACTAGTAACACAGGAGAAGAGGCTGACCCTCACCTCTCTACAACCTCCTTTCAGATAGTTGTAAGGTCTTCCCTGTGCCTCCTCTTCTCCACACTGAACAATACCAGTTCCCTCAGCCACAACTCATAAGGCCTGAGCTCCAGACCCCTCACAGCTTTGTTGCCCTTCTCTGAACACACTTCAGGGCCTCGATGACTTTCTTGCAGTGAGGAGCCCAAAACTGAACACAGTACTTGAGGTGCAGCCTCACCAGTGCTGAGTACAGGGGGACAATTACTTCCCTGCTCCTGCTGGCAGCACTATTTCTTATGCAAGCCAGGATGCCATTTGCTTTCTTGGCCACCTGGGCACACTGCTGGCACATATTCAGCTAAGCATTGGCCAGCACCTCAACTGTTTGTAAAACTGAACTCTTGACTGTCCCTGATACAATGCTGAACCATGCCTCAGGAAAGGGGAAGGGGGAAAGGGAAAAAAGGGAAAAGGGATATGGGCCTGAAAACAAAACAGCGGCAATGATATGAGGAGGAAAGCTAATTTACTAAATAAGACACCAGAATGCAAAATAATACAATATAATTGGAATTGAAGCTAATAAATCATATAAAATGAGCAAGAGAGTGTCCGAGAACCAAAGGCCTTACGCTAAACGCTGAAGGTGAGACAACTAGCAAGCCCGTGCTGCTGGGTCAGTCTGAAAGGGAAAGAGAACTTCTCAAGACACACAAACAGTTTTTATCTTTCCCTCTGAGTGGAAAACAGAAAATTCAAAGCAAAGCAAAGTCCTCTGGGGTATGTAGTTCTTCTCTTCTGAGGCAGGTATACCCGGAGCTACCGTTGATCCATGGAGCTGCAGCATTAACTCTTTAACTCCCACTGCACTACATGATGTTATGATGTGGAATACCAATAACAAAAATCATACAACCATGACAAATGCAAAGAAGTACTAGGTATTTGATCTTTAAAGAGACTTGGAAAAGGATTCTCCTTGTCAGAACTGGAAAGCTTTAGGCTCAGGATGAAGCTTCAGCTTCAAGACTTTCTCTTTTCTGCCTAATTGTAGGTCCGTCTCCTCAAAGCATATATTGCCCAGTCAAAAATTCTCACTGCATTTTCAGCTGTTAGGAGGGATCCGTGGTTTGACCCAGCTTGCATTCACAACCTCTTGCCAAACAATGTGCTTTGTAGTTCACAACACTTGCCAGCAGTCTAGGGTAATGTTGAACCTGATTCTAATGCTTGAAAGGCACTGCTGACAAAACCACTTCTGTGTGACTAGAACCAGAATTTAATTCACTTTTTTTTTGTTTGTTTGTTTTTTAAGATAAAGGCAACTATTAAGGTTGCTACTATGGATGTAACATTTTAGATGACATTGGCTATTTTTGATTAGTGACAGTCAATTTTGTCTAGCGGAAGATTTCAAGACAGATAGAAATGTAATCGATATTCAGTTACTCATAATAGTTAAATACCTTGAACAGCTATTCGCAACACTGAAAAAAGAAAAACCCAAAACACTCAGTTCATTTCTGCTGTAATACACGTAGTGTTTTTCCATTTGTTTATCTTTGTGTTGAAGACAGGTGCTTTTAACAATGCATAAAGTGACATTTTCAGGCTCTGGAACTCATTCCCTGCAGCATTAACTGTCTGTGACTATTGAAAGGTGACTTTGTATAGGCTGAGGTTAACTTTCTGCTATTTTCCAGCCCAATATTTCCTATTTAATGCCATCATTTTATTTCCCTTGGATTCTTATTTTCTATTTTAAATTGTTATAATGCCTTTTATTGTCTCCTTTCTGAGCCTGGACTGGAAATGTCTATAGAGTTTTCTGGTGCTTCTAGAGCTTTTTAACAGATCAGTTAGACACCTGGATTTTGTATTGGAAGGTCGTTTTCAGTGGAATTAATCTAGCATTATTTAAGGCATCTACAATGGAACAGTCAAACTTCAAACTGTCACTGTAGAGTCTCTTCATAGCTAATGAGAGACATAAGTATCTCCAAAGAGATGCTTGTGACCTGTCACATGCAGCTATCTCTGGCCAAAAACAATTGTATCCTGAAGGTGCCAATTTCACTCTAATGACAGTAGAATTACACTACTAACTTTGGCATCAGTGGAGGGCAGATGAATTTCACTCAGTGCATCTAGGATGCAAATACTTTTTACTGTGCATTTGAGAAATTTTACTTTACACTCATTTGGTATTAGTGCACATTTTTATCGTGTTTATGATATTTATTTGCAAGTCAAGGCTAAAGTAAGTACTCAGCTGAGTTTTCTTCTTAACTTGGAAAATGAAAACTGTTATTTTTAAGCACTTATATGAAGAAATGAAAGTCAAGATTAATGATAACATAGTTAGAAGACATTATCAAAGCAGTGATTTTTAGTAGACATCCAAAAGCTTTATTTTATGGGCTTTAGTTTGATTTCTCATTGACAGTTTTGCTTCCCTCACTTTCTCATTGTTATATATAAAAAGTGTCTCCTCTCCTCTCCCCTCTCCCCTCTCCCC
>VXAB01011054.1:0-31156 GCA_013399175.1 Odontophorus gujanensis
TTTTTTTCTTTCCCTTTCTCTCTGCCTTCTCAGTTTCCCTTGGGCCACTGTCACGGATAACACGGTGACACCTTTTTTCTGCACTAGGGAGCAGGAATGTATCATACAGTTTCTCTGACATGTAGCAAATTACATGGTAGCCCTCACTGCTCTCCATAATTAATATTCTCTCCTCACACTGCCTCTGCCTTCTTTGAAGGCTTAAATACCAGCTGTGATGAGCTGTCCTTTATGTTTAGGTTTCTTCTTGACTCACAACTTCAAAAAAAACCAAAACTTCTGGTTTGTTCGATGCCTTTCAACCATATTCCTCCCCCTCTTCTGAGAAGTACTAACAGATCAGTCAACAACCACAACCAGTTCCCTTTAGGCCAGAAATCCTGTCTCTCAAAACAGTTACCAAGAGCTGGGATGGCTTCTGTTACTTTTTGGATTCAAACAGAATTCAGATGTGGCACATAGAGCAGTAGAACACCAAAGGTGACATTTCAGTAGTGTTTTCAGTTATCATTCACAAAAGTGAGTGAATACCTACAAATAAGTAAATAGGAATGAAGATGTTAACATTTAATTCCCACCTGCATGGTATATGGTTAACAGAATGTATAATGCTAAATAGCATTGTAGCTGAGATATTTCACAGATAGTATAGTTAGAAAGATTATTGTGATGGAGGGAGATAATCAAAATAAAGGAAAGTACTCACCTGTGTCTTAATCTCACAGTAGAAAACTCCAAAGGAGCAACCTCCAGAAAGAGATCATTCCCTAATGGTGGTCAGCCCTTAAATGGTTTCTAGGAGAGGCTCCCACATCTGACTCAGTGCTCATCTCAGGTGACCAATAAGTGGTTCAGGCTGTGATTCAGCAGTTCCCATACATCGCCACAAATGCTTCCTCGAGAAGGATGCTTTGGAATAAAACCGCTGTTGTGTTCCTATCATCAATACAGAGTCATTAAAAAATAAAATGAAAATCCTACCTGCTGTGAACTCTCATAACAGCTACCTCTGTCCATCTGGATGAAGCTGCCTTCTCATGAAGGCTGCTGGCTATTATAAAGCTAGAATTCTTGCTTGGATGTATTTAGAGAACAAACCCCAGGACAGAAGAGCAAAGGAAAGAAAAGGAGTGATAATAAATACTCCCAGAGGAAAGTATTACCCCTAACACAGTAAGAAATCATTATAGCATAAGTATGCACTTATTACTGCTTATTAATAATAACGACAAAAAAAATTGTAAACAAGCATATAAATATTCAACTGTTTTTCTTCATATACAAAACAAATATTCAATTGCAGAAAGCAAGATACAATTATAGCTAAGCTTTTTTTCTACCTTCATAGAATGGCTTAGGTTGAAAGAGACCTTAAAGATCACTGAGCTCCAAACCCCATGTCATGGGCAGGGTAGCTACCCACTAGATCAGGCTGCCCAGGATCCCATCCAACCTGGCCTTGTGTACCTGCAGGGATGGAGCATCCAAAACTTCTCAGCAACCTGTTTCAGAGTTCCTCACTACCCTCTGAGTAAAGATTTTCTACCTAAACTTCCCTCCTTTTAGTTTAAAGCCATTATCCCTAGACCATGTAAAAAGTTGTTCCTCCTCCTGCTTGTAAGCTCCCTTCAAGTACTAGAAGGCCATAATGAGGTCTCCCCAGAGCCTTCTCCCATCCAAGCTGCATAAGCCCAAGTTTTCTTTACAGGAGAAGTGTTTCATCCCTTTGACCATCTTAGTGACTCTCCTTTGGACCTATTCCAACAGCTCCACATCCTTCTCATGCTAGGGGCCCCAAACCTGGACACAGTACTCCAGACAGGGCCTCACATGGCTGAGTAGAGGGGCACAATCACCTCTCACCTGGCTGACCACCCTTCTTTTGATGCAGTCCAATTTTACAAGATTATTACCTTTCCATATTTATTATTTGTTCTTATATCTTTTAAAAGTCAAGTGTACTGATTGAAATAAAAAAAAAAAAAAACTTATAAAAGCTATGAAGGGAAACAAACCAAGCAGAAGATATGCACATAAAGGGTGTTTTGCTAAGTAGTGGCGATTAGCTGATGTGTAAGTGAAGATGATAACAGCAGCATATTACTCTGACACTCAGTGAAAAGGGGTGTAAACGTTTTGGCACATGTATGCTTTCTGGGAAGGGGGAAGAGTGTAAAAAGCAAATCTATACTACAGAGAAATTTATCTCACTCATCTTTCCAGATTTGCTTCCCGCTCACCAGAAGTCATCCTTTTTATTCTTTTTATTAACTTCATCTGCCTTCTTCCTGTCCAGCACCTGTGTTTTTCTTCACACTTTCAGACCTGATGAGTCTCTCCATAAAGGTGTGGATTAACAAATGATCTAAGCAAATTGGAGATTTAATATATCTTTCTCTGCTATGGAAGATACCTACAAAACTGTAGCTTGCATTTTTGAGAAGTGATTTTTGAAGTACGTAGTTACATCTTTATCTGAAGTAAACAAAGGGTAGCTACTTGTCAGATGTTTTACAGTTATGCACCTATGTTCAAGTATTAAAGAACAACAATAATCATCAGCCTGTGGTGCATCCAACTACAGGAAATAATATTCTGGCATGTTCTGCAAGCTTGCAGTAGGGAGAAAAATTGTTCTGTTTATATGGACATCCCTTTTCTGTTGTTGTTGTTTTCCCAGGCAAATAGCTTTTCCTCCCACTCACAAATGCTTCATATACTTCAGTCCCTTTTCCTACAAGCCAGAGTAGGCACATAGCTATCATGAAAACAGGTTTCCTTCTGCTTTTCCTGAAGCTGAACCAAAACATTCTCAGGTATGTTTCATTGAGTGATGAAAGCTATTTAAACAGTTTTATTTCCTCCCTTTCAGCTGTTGGTACCTGTGTGTTTTAAAAGGCATTTTATGAAGGTTCAGTGCTTTTCATTAACATAAGATGACAAAAAGAAATTTTCTAATTATTTTTTCTCTTACACATTTAGGAGGAAAAAAAAACCAGATCAACAAGGGCATTCCCTAATGCTCTTCAGATTTTGAGACTCTTTTCCCTAATTTATGCTTGAACATAACAAAAAGGTTTATCTTGCTTCAGTACACTGGAGTATGGCTCAGGATCTTGCAAGCCATGCTCAGAGCTCAGGGTTGTTTGGTGGCAACTCGAGAGCTGAATTTCAAATGAAACCAGACTGCTTCTAAACCCTATTTTTAAAATGTCTTTTCAACTGTATGCACTCTTTTTATCAGTGTATTTTATTTCTCAAACCAAAATAGCTCTTTCTGTAAAAATATAATGGAGATGGACCACAGCCTTTATTTATTTTATTTTATCTGGAGTGAAAGCAGACATTTCTAAATCTATATCAGTGCAGGAATTCTCCAAAGCTGCACCATGGTGAAAATGAATAAGGATTTGCCTCCACTAAGACTGTGTACCAAGATGCTCATCTCCACCTCATTATTCAGATATCAAGGCAGTCATGTTGCATAGATACAGCTGAGAAAACTACCTCAGAAACTGCCATGTGGTGCTCCTCACAAGGATTTCTGGATAACTAACTGGATTGAAGCCTTACTTGTATTTCTCCTTGATGATGAATAGAAAATGATGTGCAGATGTCCAGCAGAGAAATCTACACCCAGCAATGAGATGGACTTCAGGAGATTCTGTATCTCTAGATGTACATAAAACAAGGGCAATTGTGCTGAAAGGGAGGGGAGAGTTGATGAAAGGATGACATGCAGGGAGGGATGATACCCATAAATTGAATGCTGTTATAAGAATAGGGTATATATGCCGACTGCCCTGATAAGATTTTCCATCAGATTTAAAAACAGCTGATATGTATATAAAAGAAAAGAGATAGTCCTGAAGTTGTTAACATCTTCAAATCCACATTGCTACCCACTTTTTCTTCCTTTGGGGTTCAGGTAGTAGTCTCATCCTAGCAGTTCTCTACAGTTTAACAAGTCAAAATGAATTATTTGTTTGGCAAATGGCACTTAATAAAATGGCCATTAATGAGATGAATGAGGATGGTTGAGGCAAATCACACACACTGCACTATCAGACAAATTCTCCATAACAGAGATCTTTCTCAAAACAAAGCAAGTCTAGGACAATGTGCAAAGGTCTGTGCAGGCCCCTTAGCATGGAGTTTTTAGTGCTGGACTAAATAAATATGCTAAAATACCTTAATTTATGCACTACTCGCTCATAAAACATGAGAAAAATACTAGGTTGCTATTAGCAAAGAAGGAGAAAATAAGCATAGGCCATTTTTTATTAACATTTCAAAAAGGAAAATGTTCAGAGCTTGGACACTGGCTATCCTGCAGGATGAGGTAGCCTCTGCATTCCCAGCTCACAGCACTTGCCTGCCTTCACCTCCAGAGACTGACTCTCAGTGAACACAGACCAGAAAGATAGTAGCCAAGGACAACAGAATCTGAACCTGATATTTACAACTCTGAACATCCGTTTGCATTGACACAACTTGTACTCTGACAGACACATATGTTCATTTCACCTTTTGGGGAAATCCACGCCAAGTGTAGATACCATAAACATAACTTAACACTTTGATGCAGAGATCTGCCTGTCCCATTCAGTTATCTGAAGGAAGATGCGTTGAAGATAGGTATGGAACAAAGGCAGCCTGACCTGAAAGACTGGGCAGTATTAGGTGGAAAATGGGACTGGAAATAAAGAAAATGTGTAAATCCTAAAGTACATCCTAAAAACACGTGTTTGAACAGGTATTCAAAACCTACAGGCAGATCCATGTCTGAATCTAGGTGCACACGAAGTTTGCAGGGGTTCAATATAATGTAGGACATTGTTGAAATACTTCTAAAAGGCTCTGCACTGCTAGAACAGAAGAACATCAGTGGCACGACTATCGGGAATTTTCCGGGTGCTAATATGAGACTTGTTCATTAAAAAAAATAAACAACACTTGGCAGAGATTCATATGCTCTCACAAGAATTACTTATAATTGCATAGACTTCGAAGAGGTAAGAATTAACTGATTAGCAATGTGTGTTGGTTTAAAAAATTAGCTTGAAAATATATAAATGATGAATATGTTACTGTGGTAGGGTTTGGACTTCAATATCATTTTATACCATGTCATGAGTTACAGTAGGAAGCAAACGATCACAGAAATAGTTAAGCAGAACAGATCAATGCATTTTATGAGGTTTGGAAATTTAATAAGCCACAGGCTAAATATTGACAAGCTGCAGACAGGTGGAACTGGTTTGTAAAGAGACAAAATTACAGTTCTAAGGTTCAGGAAACCTTGAAGTTTACTAATGGGTTGTACAAGATAAGTTCTTGGCATGCTTTCCTACTGCTAAGTAAAGTCAATCAGGCTTAATCCATGCAGAACTGGAAGGTCCCTCCTTGTTCTTCTGAAGTAACACTGCCATCTAGGCGTAGCTTCCTTATCATACTTACTGCTGTTGATCGTTCATTATTTAATGGATACTGTGAATCCAATCTGGTTAGAACAACAAAAGAAAGTATGCCGTGTGTAGGATATATCTGTAGCTAAAGATTTGAATCTCGCCTCAGGTATGTGCTAGTTCTGAGGCAAGCCAGAACGACTTAAATTCCTCAGTCTTATGGGATGGGAGAGGGATATCAAAGAATACTGGAAAACTGAGGGAAATTTCTAATAAATAAATATTTATATAATTATACACCATATATATTAGGCAAGAGTAATATAAAACTACAGAATTGGACACAACCATGTTTCTGAAGATTTGGGGCCAGTTTGACTTACAGAATCTGTACAGGAACAGAGATACATACCTGCTTGCAAACTGAAACACCTGATATGGGCTTCTGAGTACTCAAATGATATTTCAGAGACCTGACCTCTTGTGAAAAAGCTTTATTTGGAGATTGCAATGGTGGGCATCCTGCAAACAGGAGCACACAACCGAAAACACATCATGGCCTTTTATCCCCATCCACCGACGCCAAGAATTCCTCATTAATTGAGTACTCCAGGTTCACAACCAACCCACCATTTACTACTGTATCTACATCCTAATTCCACCAACCTTTAACCTCTTTCTCATTCTCTTTGCTACCTCTTGTTTACTGTGTTTGTCTCATCCATTTTCCTAATCTTGACAGCAGATCCTCTATCTGCTTATTTGTTTACCAAAGTGTACCCTAACTGGTATGTGAGGCAGGGAAAAAACAAAAACAAAACAGCACTGTTCTAACTCTCACAAGCTACCTTTATATTTCCATAAGCTACCATATTTTATTGTCAAGTTGATATTTTGGTCACTCATAAGAAACCAAAGTCTTTATTCAGGACTGATATTTAAGGTTTCTTAGAGTCTCTCCAGCACCGCAGTGTAAAAAACAGTCTTCTAGAAGGAAACTATTCTGACTCCAGGGTCACATAAGTTTCCTAAATAGGCACAGATCTAGATAGTATTAGGAAAAAGCCATACTGATTTTTTTCCATTTGAGAACCCTGACCTTTTATCCAAAAGGCACATAAGACAGTGGGAAACATAAAGAGTGTTACTAGCAAAGAACTGCAGAAAGATGCCCACGCCATTCTGCACTGTTGCAAAACAGATATAAAAATTTTAATCCACCGTGAACATATTATTTAGGATTAGCAGAATCTTACAGGAACTTTAAATAATGTTGGAGTTGCTGGACAAAAAAGAATAGATGCACCAAACTCCAGAAAAATCAAAGAAATTGTTGAATCTAATTTTTCAGTGCCCAGAGAGCTAGGTAGCTCTGTAAATAATAATAAGTTTTAAAATAAAAATAAACAAAATGCCCTGTTTCCAACAGAAAGCCAGCCAGCTTTGTTCTGACTTCTTAAAAAACATCAGTGCCATTCCACAAAAAGAACTACAGCAGGGCACGAGCCCTTTGGTGAACCTGTGTGTCCCGTTCACTCCATCTGCTGTGAGAGGGGCCCTGCATCCTGCTCATGCATTCTGTATGCTCCACTGCAGCTTTCCTGCAAGCACAGTCACACTCCGTGTGGGAATGGAGGGTGCAGACAGTGAGTGCTTAATGAGAGCTCACAAGGGTTTACGAACTTGCACTCATTTCATTACTCATGCAATAACTGATTATGGTTCAAGACATGTGCAAGTCAAAATTCAAATAAGCCCATAAAAACCCCTTCTGGGAATTTGCAAGGCATTGTAGCCACCAAAAATTTAAAGAAATAATTCCCTGTTTTTCTCAAGACAAACAAATAGGTAGCTCAAGGGCTGTCAACAAATTCAGGGCAAGGCAAAGCAGCAGAAGTGGCTGAGTGTTCTGTTAAAACAGAGCATTCTGCCTGATCCTGAGCAATGCTCTGCCTTTAGTCAGCCTGAATCTGCTGTCTAATGTTTTCTGGAACTGGCTCCTGGTAACAAGCAGCACAGAAAATGCACGTGTTCCATATTTTAATAAGAAGCTGCTTAGAGTATTAATGATAGCACAGGAATATCCTCCAAGGCAAATGCCTCACAGAATATCCCTGGTATCAGAGATATATTAAGTGTTAAGAACTTAACATGCGGGACAGAAATAGACATAATTGTTTACGGGGTTTTCTTTCTCCAGCTCTCTGGATGACTTCACTGGAGTTTTAATTATATTTTCCTCCTTATTTCTTGTCTGTGACTGTTTTTCTCTTCAGTTCTAATTGTCCTCAGCAAAGCTCTTTCATCTTGCTTCCTTGTCTCATGTAGAAGGATGGAATCATGCCAAACACAGTAAACATGCATCTTTTTCACAGTTTTTAAAATGAACTTGTTTTCCTGAAAGAGCAAGGGAGTACCTGTATAAATCTTGTAATTCTCATTCCTGTGGTTATTTAAATGTATTCAGTTATTTTAAGAATGAGTTTATCTCTCAGATTAACCAGTCACTGTCTCTTGTTACTACAGTTCATGGTTTTTTTGTGCAATAAGTTCAGTGACCACTGTTAAATGAACTGCAGTTCCCACTGGCGAACATCTGCATCCCCAAAGCCACTGCTCTAAGTGTTATTGACCAATCAGCTGGACAAAAGTACTCATAAGGCATAGTACTGTATTACAGAAATAAAAATGTGAGCTTTTCAGAAAATGGTTAAAAAGTATTAGAGCAGCAAAGAGAAGTCTATTGTCTATTTTTACTGCCAGAATGCATCCCTTTTTCAGGATAAATAAGATGACAAACAGTGTAAGCTCATCAACTCTTAGGAAAACTGGTTCAAAATGATAAAATATAATAAAAATGATGTTTGAAATGGTATATGTGGCAGAAGGATTTTTTTTTTTCCATCAGGTGATAAGCTAGGTATTTTCCTTGCCTTAATACAGAGGTAATTCCATTGAATTCACTAAATTCCTACTAGTTCCTTCTACAAACCTCCTGAGTCCTAACGCTAAAAGCTTTTGTTAGCATTCATCTGCACATTTCGTATCACCATCACATACACTTCGCAGGCAGAATTTTTTCCATCTTCAGCCCTCCCAGATGTTCCTTCATACTGAAGCACTCAGCCATTCCACCGTGCCTCTCTGCATTGCCAGGAAAATACCAAATAGTGTTGAAAGCTTAGCTGATGCCCCAGACCCACCTCGGCATTCATTTTATCTCCAATTAAAACAGCATATTAAGTGCTGCTATAATACAATCACCATTCCTTTCAAGGGATTCACAACAGAGCAACCACAGATCAATACTGGTTTCGTCAGAAGCAACTGGGACCTAAGAACACTTGCCACAACACAAAGCTGTTTGTGCTGAGGCTTCTGCATCCAGCTATAAGAGGGGACATGCCAAGGGGAGCTGTAGATACTACCATGTAGCCCTTTGACCCCCTGTCCCTGATGGCAAGGCAGGAGCCCTGAGGAACCCTGCCACTTCATTTGTGTGCCCCTTCCAACAGCTCTGCACTCTCATCTCGCTAAAAGTACCAGGGCATCACAGTGAAGATCACAAGGGTTTGCTGATGCAGGGGCCACACACAGCAACTACAGCCAACGCATGAGTGTTGCATATGGCAGATTGTCCTTGATTATTTTGCTAAATCCAAGCCTTCAAAAAATGAATGTAATGACAAAACCTTGGGCAAAATTAAGGAATCAGCTGATGTGGTAAATGCATTGGTCAGTAATAAGACCCTGGGTAATGAGACCATGAAGCAAGAGCACTTAGGTCACCTCATCAGACTACATCACACTCAGAGCATCATTACACCTGACATTTCATCTAGCATGTTTAATATCTCTACTGATGGCATATTGGCCACACTACTCAGGATCAATTTTTCTTATTATTATTGGGCATTTTTCACCTTACTGTTTAATCTAAAGTCTGTTTCTCCCTGGTTACTGTAATGATTAAAAAACCTGTAGTCATTTTATCAGAAACACTAAGGTTCCTTTGTCCTAATGAAGTCGTAGTTTAGAAACCACCGTGCACTGCCTACCTTAATGTCCTCTCAAAAGTATACAGTGTTTTTGTTCTAGGTGGTAATGTATTCTGTTACTTGGTGTAGAGATGCTTCCTTCTAGGCTAGATGAGAGCTATATAAAGAATCCAGCACACTAAGAACAAACTGCCCGGAAATCTGTCATTGTTATTGCTATCTGAGGAAAAAAATAAATCTACAGAACATCACATTGCTAACCGGGAAGTATATGCCATGATCTACATTCCTTAACATGGAAACTTCTATGGATTTGTGTGACCTGAATTAAGAATTGATTCAGTTTTCCTAGCATGAAAGTCATTTAGATTCAAGGAAACTTCCCTTTTCATTATTTGGAGGAACTTACAAGCTAGATAGAGGCTCTACTCAAATCTCTCAATGCAGCTGTCAGTTCTGTTTCTTAGTCTAAGCGGAATGGAAACAGGCTGAAATTCCAGGAAGTAAGGAAGGAGATGTTGTGGTTTTAATGCCGGTATTCCACATCAGAACATCATGCTGGGAGTTAAAGAGCTAATACTCTGGTGAGGAGCAAAAGAGGGCTGGAGCTCCAGATCGGACACCAGCCTCTCTCACTCAGTGCACTTTCTCTCAGTCTGCCATGGAGATTCAGCACGTGTGCTTCCCCTGTAGTTTTTACTAACATAAGTCTTTTTTTTCTTCTTCCTCCCTCTCACCTTTTTTTTTTCCATGTTTCCTTGTCACTGATAACACCGTGACAGGGAAAAAATAAAATCTCCAAGAGGTGGCACCAAACCGCTTTTTGAAGATCCACAAAGAAGCATGAAAGGGCACTCCTACATAGTCTGCCACAGATTTCCTCACAAAATTTTTTTCTTAAGTACAGCAGACAACAGGTACAAAGAAGGAAGGACAGGCATTTTACACACAGCTTGTTTTTGTGTAAGATGTAGAAGACTTCAAGTGAGAAAAGTCTGCTTGGCATGTTCTCACTCCCAGATCTCTGCTTTGCGTGAGTAAATAACTCATGTTTGTTGCTTGTGACTGGCTGAATAACTCTTTCTTGGACAAGTCCAGACGATGGAAGTATTATAGATTAGTTTTCAACTGAGTAGAATTAAATTTCAGGGTCATTTGTATTTTAATCTACTTATATTTTATGACCTTGTTATAGGAAGGAAACAGCTGGCTGCAATTCAGAGATTTTGAATGGAAGCCTTCTCAGCAATACTACGCAGTATAAGATCACCTCCATCACGGCTGTGAGGGTTTACATATCTGAAGTTGACAGGTTATTTGTGATCTAAAGTAAAGTTGGTCTGAAAACTGAGCATTCAGCATAAGTTTGTTCATTTGACTCAATCTGAGATAGAATCATGTCACACAGATGAACATCAGAAGAAATAATGCTACAGAAGCCAACAATTATTTCTTCTCTTTTTTGGTAAGGAAAGATCATTTAGGTTAATTAATTCAGCTGATGAGTGTTGACAGAGTCAATAATTCAGATCTACCAACTTCATTATTGCACAGAAGTAATGACTTCTTAGTCATGTCCTACTTCTTTGTATTGACAACATTAGTTTACATTTTCCAGCGATCAGTTAACATTGGTTTCTGAGGCAACTTTCTCACTTGTGATACAAATTGTTACCCAACAAGCAAGCCAGAATTGAATAGTTTCCATGATAAATCCTCCCCTGCATCTGAGATTACACATCACAGCTGGAACTGTAATTTCATAACTACCGAATGTTTGAGTCAGCCAAAGTGGTTAAGAGCTCAGCTCAGGTGTGGTCTCTGATCTCACAGCAATATCTGCACTGAGTCCCAGACTTCGCAGTAGGAGGGACCCCGGCCAAGCATCCTGCAGCCCCTCAACAGAAGCAGGCCTTGCCAAAAAGTACAGCTGCTTTAACAGAGCCCATCCTCCACGCTGCCAGGATAAGAGCATAATCTTTTTCCTCATGGGTCACAGTTGTTTTTTCCATTACAAATGCATTACTGACCATCTAAGATGCTGGATTATTGACTGTGCATCCTACAGCCCACAAGACTGGATAAAGCACATACCAAAAGTGATAACATCACCCAAAATAAAGTCAAAATCTAAAAAGGGCTAGTTTATATCTTGTTACATTGCCTTCCTAGCAATTCAGCTTGAGAGACTTTGAACTTGCAAAAAGCTCTACTCCACTGTTAGGATTAGCTGTGGCTGTTTCATTGGACCCTGCTGAAAAACTGAAGAAGTAAATCCTATTTTCACAGGAAAATTCAAACATGTGGAAAGCTGCTATCCTTCGTACTGGTAGTGGGGGCTTTTCCCAGAACACCAGGGTTAGCGGTAAGACTTCCTTAGTAAACTTGAGTGCAAGATATACAAGAGTATGATCAGTATTACCAGGTCTCTGAAAGTAACAGCAGTCACTAAAACTCTGTTCAATTTCCTTCCCCAAACACTGCCCTCAGTTAAGCAGTGGCATTCTGGTTCACTGATCATGCAGGATACAGTGAGATCCTACAGGTCACTTCAGAAAACGGATACTGTGCAGCCTCTGCATCTCCTTAATACAGGATAATTATTACTTTTCCCCCTTCGGGGTAAGGGAAATGAGTCTGAAGGACCTCATACAATTAGACAAGTTCCTGCAATCACTGTAATTAGTCTAAGTGAAAATGATACTTAGAATTCAATTTTTCAGATTGGATGACCTTCATCCCTCACCAAGCAGACTAGTAAGAGGACAACGTGTACCCAAAATACTCTCTGTTCTTAACAGTTCTTGCCTCAGATTACTCTTATGAACAAAGAGCTTCAAGGTTTTACACACAACAAAGGTCACCATGTACTCCTATTGCTACTGCAATATTGCTACCATAGCTATCTTGCTTTTTCCCCCTTCTTCCATATAAAACAGAAAATTCATCACTGTTCCACGGTCTCTTAATTCTTCTACTGAAAAAGACACAACAGCTGAACTATCAAAAGCAGTCTCTTAATAAATCTATGAGGAAGGATGATTTGCTGGAGAATATTGCATGATTCTGTCTTCTCTTAAAACAGACTGTATCAAGTTTTATCACTGGATGTCAGAAATTCAGATTTCTGCCCAATAATTGTTAAAAGCACTTCAAAATTTTGCTTTGAAGATTCTCTTTCTTTGTGGCTAAAAATGTGTCCCACACAGCCGCATCACTGCATTCTTCTTGCTACGAAGTGCAGTACTTCTAACCAACAATGAGTAACGTAAAGGAACTTAGAGCATTTCTGGGAACCATACATTTTCATCACACCCACCTGTATGGGAACTGTTGAATCACGGCCTGAACCACTGATTGGTCACCTGAGGCGAGCACCGAGTCAGCCACAGGGCGCACAGGTGAAGGTGATATACCTGTGTGATTGGAAGGCATGGAGCCTGGCTCCACCTCTCCCAAACCCCATTTAAGGGCCGACCACCACCAGGAAAAGATCTCTTCTTGGAGATCCTTCCTGTGTAGTCAAAGACAAGCCTCTATCATCCTAAAGGTGAGCTACTCTCTTTTTGCTATTCTTTCTGTATATAAGCCTGCTTAAATATACCATCTTCCATGCTATTTCCATTGAATACCATTCTTGGGAGTTATTTACTCTATACCACCTTGGAGTAAATGATGTACTACGTATCAGTGTTCTGCAAGGCTACTGTTTCAGATGATCATATCAGCCTTCAGATGACATGAGTAGGTTGTTTTGTGTTTGCTGCCTCTATGCCTTACATCCACAGAACCTTGCCCTCACCAGAAAGCTGCTCCTGAAACACTCTCTCATGTCTCCTTGATCACCTCCACACCTACTCTTTGGCCTAAACTTACCAGCTAGTGTGGGAAATGGTTGGTGCTGCATAAGAAGATGGTGGTGAGAAATCCACCCCTCTTTCATGGTACATTAAGACAAGAAAAAACAGACTCTTAGACTGGTATTTGCTTTCTCTAGATCTTTTTTAGTTTATAAATGTCAACTACAGGCTGCTAGATACAGGAACTCATTGCCTTTTAAATGGTTGCCTATACCTAGCCAATCAAAAGGGTTACTCTCTGGCCCTGATTACCAAACCTCCTCCTGTTTGTTTCTACTAAACTGACTGGCCCCAGCTGAATACAGGATTTCTTAGGTACTCCATCCATGCAGCAAGAACCAGTGTTTTAAACTAAGAAGTGCTCTGGAAATTTATACTTAAAAGCAGGGTGACTCATTTAACAGCAGTGAGGAAGACATAAGGCATGAAATGCCCAGCCTCTTGTATGTGGGATATGGTACAATCCTCTTCTGAGCTAGGTACTCTTGGCAGCAAAAGCAGCTTTTGCTATCAATTGTAAAGGATTCTCTCCCATCTTCTTTTTCAAAACAACCTCTAGAGAGCTGTGCACAAGTTTTATAAAATACCACAATAGTCAGGACACTTATGCATGCATGTACCTGAAACAGATGGCCTGAAGAAGGGCTTTCCTCACAGCAGAACCCTCTGTCAGAAGAGTCCAACTGCTTTACCAACTTTACCACAAAGGTGACAACAGTTAGAGCCAGCAGCTACTCTGATAGAGTCACGACTTCTTTTTAGTCCCAGGTTTCAATCAAACTTCAGCTTCTGCCCAGAATGTGCATGATCTTATCCCTGTCTCTGACCATAGGGCAACTCCAGTCCCTATCATTATAGCAGGCATATGGTGGGCAAGGGAGAGAGGGTAACCAAAGGATCCTCATTTCCAAATGCTGTTTTCTTCAGTACTGTTTCTGAGGCAGCATCTCAGGGAGAAGGTGAGACAGGAACAAGCCTGTTTAGCATTGCTCTGATGCATTTTACATCTTTCCACATTTTTAGAAAACTCCCTGCTTCTGGCCTTTCCTACTGAGATGTGAACAAGTAAAAGTAGCTATCTGTATGAAGACAAGGCCTATTCTAAACAAGCTCCTCACCACTCTTGAAACCAACTCAGGCAAGACTTGCTCCAACAGTATCCCTGAAAAAGTCCATGATACTTTGCCTGATCACACCAACTGAGTTATGCAGATCCCATCTGCTCCTTCAGCAGACAAAAAGCTTTAGAAACTTTGGCCCAGCCCAAGCACTTCCAACTCCTACCTCCATGTAGAAATAGCACAACAGCTACTCTCTCTTCAATTCCTACTACTGCTAATAAACATCACCTGAGCAAGTATCCTGCCAAAATGAAGTAGCATCTGCAGCAACTGTGCCAAGGGTGCATCTCTCCCCATGTGAATCTGTGGGTCTGAATAGTCCCTTTTTTTCTTTCTTTAATATTCAGCTGCTGCATGTATAATGCAGCCCAAAATATTTTCAGCCAATTTTTACAATATTTAAAGGTTGCATCTAATCCCTTAAATAAAATTAATCCCTTAAATAAAATGATACTTAAAAGTTAGCAAAATAAGCATTTAGACCCTAAACTTAAAATTTCTATCTCATGGTTTTACTTCATTTTACTTTAAACACATTTATTTCTTTAATGTCAGCAGGCCTCAACAGTTGATGATGCAATAAACATTTTAAGAAGCAAATCCAGAGTTTAAGTGACAAGTCCCTGAAACAAGAAGCGCACTCCATGTGGCTTAATGTCATCATCTGTCAAGGGACTTGCTAACATCAGAATGTGTCCCCCTGCAGAGAGACAGGACGAGTAGGATGCCTTTTGAGACCTCAAGTGATTCAGACTCAGCTTCCATCAAACTGACATATGTCAGAAACAACACATTTAAATTTGTCTCTATGCTACAAATCACTCTTCAATTTTTAACTCTGTGTTAAATCCCCAATTTTTCACCTCAGCAATGATTTCCCACCATTTATTCAACCCTGGAGTCCCTTGTTCTCATGTACACAGAACCATTACAAATGTGAAATAAGTACATTGCAAAAAAGAAAATAAATGTTCATCAGAAAGCAATGTTAACACAGTATTCATACAAACTACCTTTGATGTGTATTCAGGCTGCTGAAGTAAGTGGTCCTGGATTCTCTGTCCCTTTCTCCTGTGTCATCTAAAGAGAACCTGAAACAGCCCCTGAAAACTAGGACTCTTTGGAAGGTCATGTGAGCTTGTATGCAGGTCAAAGTATGGTACAGAAGGCATTTCAGTTTTCTTAAAAATACAGTTTAAAAGAAGGGCGTGTCTGCTTTTGGACTGTTAGTGCTCTTTAAGAGAAGTTACTGATGACAAACTGAGCTCAGCTCTTCCACTAATGTTTTTCCCTTGACTTATCATTGTGTCAAAAAAATCACAACTCTGATTCAAATAAATCCCAAATGGACTTTTCAGGTGTCCCCAGTGAACACTTTGTTTTGTACTTCCTGCAAGACTTAGTATTCCTCCAGAACAGTTTCTGGAATGGTGCTCCGTTCTCCCAGTCTTTGTAGACTGGCCCAGATTCTTCACCATTCTTCTGAAATTATAGCTCTTTAAGAAGCTTTTTTATTTTTATTTTATTTTTTTTTGTCTTCTATGTATTACACTTTCTTTTTAAAGTTTCCTTGTTTTCCTACACACTGTTCCAGAGAACTCTTCAGTTACTCCAAAAATTTCAGTCTTCTCATGTTCCTCCAGGGTTTTCTTTTGAGCACTGCTCTTCTCATTCGCTCATTCAAATGACAGGACAAGAGGGAATGGCCACAAGTTGCGCTGGGGAAGATTTAGATTAGATTTGAGGAGAAACTTTTTCTCTGAAAGAGTGGTCAGGCACTGGAATGGCCTGCCTAGGGAGGTGGTTGAGGCACCATCCCTAGCGCTGTTCAAGAAGCGTTTAGATGAGGTGCTAAGGGATTTGATTTAGTAGCTTAGTGGGTAGGGATGGTGATAGGAGGATGGTTGGACTAGATGATCTTGTAGGTCCTTTCCAACCTAATGTATCTATGAATCTATGAATCATTCAGAAGCTTTTTCTCAGTTTTTTCAAGTTCTTCTAAGTCCTCTTCTTTTTTTTTTTTTTTTTTCTCTCTCTCTTTCCAGTTCTTCCAAGATTTTATAAGCTTTGTTTTATTCTATCTTGGTCCTCTTTGGTTCCTTCAACGCTTGTTACTGTGCTTTTGTAAGTTATTTCAGGGTTTTCTGTGCTCTCTCATTTTCTAACTGCCCTTATTTGATCTCTCTCCTATCCCTCTATAGCTTTTCTTTGTGATAGCTGCATTTTATCTAGAGCCTTCTAAGATTTCTTCTGTTCTTCTAATGCAATCCTCTGTGCTTTTTTTGGCTCTCTCAAGAGTCTGTGAGTTTTCTCTTTTCTTCTGTTACTCCAGATCATTTTCCTGAGGCATCTGCAATTCTTCCAGGGCCATTGAAGTTCTGAGATCTTGACGGACCCTCTCAGGCTTTTCAACTTTTTATTCCCAGGATTTCTTCTGAGCTCTTTAATGTTCTTTCTTGGCATCCTTCGCATTTTTTATCAGTTCAACAAAATCCTGCTATATAACTTTCTCCAGATCTTGCTTCTGTGGCTTCTCCTTCTGCTCCAGAACTTTCTGTGGTCTTCACTTCTTCAAGGCCCATGTGACAACTTTGAAACTGCTCTACCAACTCTGTCTGCAAAACTATCACCTGTTACTCTAGTTCTAGTCTCCATACCCTATGTCCCTTGCAGTGCCTTTTGTCCTAGACTCTCGTTACTCCATCAGCTCCTCTGATGTGTTTGAGCTAAAATCTTCTGCCCAACCTGTATCTATACCCTCTTCGTGGCCTCTCCCCAAGGTCTGTCCTTTTCCTGAAAGCTGTCTTTCTCCTCCAGGGCCACTTTCTTAACTTATTGCAAATATCCAGGGGCTTTCTTAGTTCCCAACCCAGGCTTCTTTAGTTTTCTTCATCCTCTCTACTATATCCACAAAGTCCTTTCTGGACTTTCTCTGAACTTCTTCTAGCATGGATTTTGTGTCTTCACTATAGCCCAGTTGCCATGCGTACTCGGTGTCTCTGGAAGCTTTGTGTCAGCAGCCCAGGAGCTGTAACACCTCCTTTCACAGGTTGTAGGGCTCTAGAGCATCAGGTTCGGTTATTATTTTTTTTTTTTTCTGTGACAGTTCCTAAGGGCAGCAGTTGGTTTCAGCAGCTTCAGGTAGATGCTGGCTCAGTTCACATACAAGACTGCACGTTGTGGTTGAGCATGATAGCATCTTCTTTACAATGATCTGTTTGATCATTTTGTTAGCTACCTTCAGGTAGCCATCTTCTGTTTCCTAAATATTATTTTCATCCTCTTCACTCCTTCATTTTCAGTATTGAGTTCATTTTAAAATTTAAATCTTATACTGCATCAAGGACCTCCTTTTTCTTTTCTGCCTGTTTCTCTTCCTGCTTCATCACATACCTGGTTTACCTCCAAATTATTATATTTCATCTTTGGCTATTCATCCTCCTCTAGTTTGATCACCCTTTCAGTATCTGTATCCCACTTCCTCTTATCCCTCCACAGCTCTTCACTGGATTCTCTCTGCCTCTTAAATTCTGCCCGAGCCTCAGAATTTAATTTACAAGCCAAGGAAATGTTACAGGCACCTTCTTATAAATGTCCTAAAAGCAGAGACCTTGTAGTATAAAGGTCTTTGCTGAACTGGAATTGAGTTTGATTACTCTATCACAGCTTCTGATGGATATATTTGACCCTCACAGCTGCAAGAAGACACTGGTTCTGTTAATGTGTAAGCCAGCAAGATGCAGGTTCAGTTTGATAACACTGGACAGCAAATCAATTGCTTTCTGATATTCACCTTTAGCTGGGAAATTAAAAATCTTTTTTCAATAATCTTCACCACTTCATCTGATAGACATTATTATTATTATTATTATCATCATCATCATCATCATTTTCTTTTGTGGATTAATTGTCTGTGGCTCAGTCAGCCTTTCCTTAGCAAAGTTTTTCCTTTTTAAAGTTGCAGATCTCCAAACTTTCCATGTTACCCCACATCTTCTTGGAAATTTCCTGCAGCTATAACCAGCTCCTTTGCATCTACTTGAAGCTACTGATATGTAATTTTGTGTATTTCCTATGGATTTCCAGAGAAAACAGTGAGCCCTGGAATTTAGAAAAGAGTGGTCTAATTTTGCTAGGTACTGAAACATTCAGTAAATTTTCCTTAAAGACATGGTCCCAAAAGGATGACATTACACAAAATTTGTTGTCATTTAAAGTAGAGGAAGAAATATAGGCTGAAAAACAGCCTTCCTTATATATTCTATTATTAAGTTAGAACAAGTGGCAAGAATCCACGTTGAGTCCTAACGACTACATGGACTACAATAAATTTTGTTACTTCACAAGTTGAACCCATTGGAATCCCAAGATGGGTTCTTAAAAGTTGTTATCACACAGTACGGATCTCCTTAATCTCTCTTCCTCTTCAGTTCATTGCACACCTTATGTATCAGAGATACATCTGTGTGCATATGTGTGTGGGCACGCATGTTATGAAAAGCAGACAGGATTTCAAAGTCTACTCCTCTGTTTTCGTATTTAGAAAACAAAACAAAAACATCTCTTATAAGCCACAACTAACACCAGTAACAGCCGGCTAAAAATTTTGTATTTAGATAAAGTATTTATCTCACAAATGAAAAATGAACTCCTTATTCTGACAAAAAAAGCACATGCTTCTGGGAAATGTGACAACCAAAAAACTCCGCAGTGTAGTTGCATGTGGTATCCTTTGTTAGGATATGTTCCAAAGTTTTGTGGTACTAACCTTTCTTTAAATGTTTATGCACTTGCTTTTCAGGAACACCTATGCAGCTTAAAATGTCACTGGAAGGACAATTCAGCTGCATCCTCAAGAGACAAGAAATCTTCTTGGTACATGGAAAAATTACAGATTTATTGAAGATTCTCAAGCTGAGTATTTGTACATCCTCTCACTGAACTTTAATATTAATTCACGGATGATGAGCCTTCAACTTTCATTGGAGCTCCTTGGCTTATGTTTGCTCATAAAGAGGTTTTGCTCTAAGGCATGCAACAGGTTGCACCAGGCTGAGTTGGCATTGTATAGTGCTAAAGGAAGGCAAGTACTCTGATCTCATGGTTCTGAAGAATTTTTCAAAGCATCTTCTCAGACAAAAAGCTTTTTGTCCTTATTGTTCCTAAAAAAATACCTCTTTCATATTACCAGTTTCAGTAGCTTTATATCTTATCCATGCAGTGATAAGTTATTGCTTCTTCCATTTTGTCCTTGCTTCTGATCATCCTGTTGTACTTCTTTGCTTTTCTGAAAATCCAGGGTCTGGAATCCTATTTCTTAACCCGTGTTTTTGTCCATACATCACTGGCTTGCATATTTCAGTCCATGACCCATCATTTCTAATTCTGCTAACAAGTGCACTTACAATTCTGTTTGCACAATCTCTGCAAAATTAATCAGTGTATGGAAAACAAACCTCAACAGACATGGAGCAAGGAATGAACTGTCCCAACAGGCTCAAAACCTAACAGTGATACAACAGAAATTTCTTTAACCAGCAACATCTTCAGAAACCAAAGTTAACTAACTATGCTAAATGTAGTCTTTTGCACAACTCTTGTCAGTGAAAAAAGCAGACTGTGGTTGTCAATGTTTTGAGAGTAATAATGCCATCTAGTGAGTGGAAAGGCTTAGTGTGCTGATTGCTTACATTTTCTTACTGGCACGGAGCATTTTAGATTTACCTATTGAAATGGCTGCATGAAAGGTACTCCACAGGAAAGAAATGTTCTACTCATGCTACATTTTTTTTTCTTCCTTTTTTTTTTTTTTTCAGAGCAAGACAGTAACAGACTTTTGAAGGGACACTTTAGTACTGCTTTATATGGGAAGATTTTATTATCTCTTTTGGACTTCCTTATGCATACATAAAAATAAAAAATAAAAAACTAATGAAAATTGAAGATATTCCCTAGGGAACATTTTCAAAAAACACAGCAATTTTTCACCTGTCTTAAAAAAAAGCTATCTGATGACCAACTGTAATGACAATCAGATAATAAACAGATTTCAAAGTTGATTTTCTGTTGTTTTGCTGAGTCCAAGAGAGGCTGACATACTTTCTATCTGCCTGTTAAGTACTACATATATATTTATCTTTAGGTTATGATCTTGCATGATGAAAATACTAAACACAATTATATACAGGCAATATTCCTAGGCCAACAAAAAATGAAATCTTAAACCAACGCTGCCAGTATGCAACTTCCAGATAAAGATTTCCAGGCAAAATTGAGACTGTATCTGTAAGAAGAATGAAGGCAGAGTTGCCTTATTTATCTGTAGAGGAAAGATCTCAAACAAACTAAGTTCTTCTTATACCCCTGTGCAATGCTGTTTCTCTTAGCACAAGGAGATCTGAGGTGTCCAGATGCTGCCTTGCAGCACCCTGAGCAGCCTGTCTCCTTGCAACCCACACTGCCATTTGGGATGCATATAGTCATGAATGTGTGTGTTTTCATAGATTCATAGATTCATAGATGCATTAGGTTGGAAAGGACCTACAAGATCATCTAGTCCAACCATCCTCCTATCACCATCCCTACCCACTAAACTACTAAATCAAATCCCTTAGCACCTCATCTAAACGCTTCTTGAACAGCGCTAGGGATGGTGCCTCAACCACCTCCCTAGGCAGGCCATTCCAGTGCCTGACCACTCTTTCAGAGAAAAAGTTTCTCCTCAAATCTAATCTAAATCTTCCTTGGCGCAACTTGTGGCCATTCCCTCTCGTCCTGTCACTAGTAATCTGGGAGAAGAGGCTGACCCCCTCCGCACCACAATCCCCCTTCAGGAAGTGGTAGAGTGCAATAAGGTCCCCTCTGAGCCTCCTTTTTCTCCAGACTAAACAATCCCAGCTCCCTCAGCCGCTCCTCATAAGACTTGTGCTCCAGACCCCTCACTTAGGTGTTTGCGATTAACTGCAGAAAAATGCTTTTAAATCTGTAGGTGTTTATTAACATTCTGTGTCTGGTATTGTGGTTTTATTCATCAAACTGCTCTTACTGGCCCTAAATGTTTAATTCATTGATTGCAGGTTACTTGTCATTCATAAATTAATAGGCTCCTTTGATCGCAATTTGATTTAAACCATGGGAGGGACCAGATTTTCCTTGAAGCAGCAATATCCTGCTCACCATTCATCTCTGTGAATTTCATTTAGGCATTTGACTCTTTCCATGCAAAGCCAATGCATTTTCTCAGGTATAATATGAATTACTCTGGATGCTGGGTCACGTGAAGTTAGCTGCTGCAGCATTTAAATGCCGTGAAATGTAGCATCATGAAAGCAGTGGGAACCCAGAAAAAAAGCACTTCTGGCAAATGCATATATGCATTTTTTAATTTTTTATAATGCACTTTTTTAGTTTAAAACACTGTAAAAAGGATACCCTGACAGAATTATGGCTTCTCAATTCACAACTGTTATTTATGCTCTAGAAAATGTCACTACCATTTTCTAAGTGCAATGTGATTTTAAGGTCAGGTACAAGCAAAGAAAATTGCACCCACCCAAGGCAGAAGTAACTAGAAATAAACCTGAGTATTTTAAAATCAGAAGGGATATTGATCCACTGAATTTTTAGGAGATATGTTTGCTTCCTAAATATAATTCTTATGTGGATGAATGAATAAATTCAAGGTTTTTAAGTGCTTGGGTTTTTTTTTAAGTTATTTATATTTCATCTGGTTCTATGCGATACTAGTATCCTTGGTCCTCACATTTAAAATTCACAGAAAGAGGAATGCTTCTTTGCATACTGCCCTAGGACCTACTACTTCTGAGCACTTCAGAACTGTCATGCTGATCTGGCTGGCAGAAGGAATACACACACTTGCCCTGGGAAGAACACAGGCAGTTCCACATCTAGAAATGGCTCCAATCAGTGAAACGCATCAGCTCTTCCAACACAAACATCTGAAACTTAAGAGGTTGTAAGTCTACTTTGAAAAAATGTAATCACTGCCACCAGGGAAACTAACCGAAATTGCACTTCTAAATACAGTCTGAATCCTACAGTCTGCGATAGAGACCTCCACTTCCTATTTCTTTCTTCCTTCAGTACCAAATGTAGTTGCTCCAATACAGCTCACCTAGAGCAAAAGAAACTGTCCTGATCTAAATTCCAGTAAAATCTTCACTTGTACTTTTCTGAAAGGAGTCTCTGGGAAAATGATTGGAAAGGGACACTGGAAAAAGCACTGAAAAGCCGAAGGCTGGATTATAAAACCCTGGGCCACTATTTAAGAACATATCGAACATTATGCTTCTGGAGGTCAGCTTTACTGGGATAAGTGCACTTTCACAAATATGGCTGGCACCATACTGTATTCTCTCGGAAAACTCTAGACAACTCTTCATGGAGATACTCGGAAAAAGCTGTACTGTATGAAGTAACACTAGCTGTGAATAATGTGATATATTTTATAAGTAAATTTGGGAACAAAGGAATGGAATAAAACTTATTCCACTCTGGATTGTTGAAGCGGGAAGTTTAATGAGGGTGACAAGATTTTAAAAAGCTCCAAGAAAGCTCAGGTATCAAAGAATGAGCAAGAGAAGATCATCCTACAAAACAACCTGCAGAGGTTATTAAGAATCCTGAGAAGTGTGAAGAGTCTATGCATTCAGTGCTACATTAAGAGGACAGCAGAGTGTTTGAAACCAATGCAGATAATACTAGAAATGATGTAACTATGGCTATCTCATGAACAAAATCAATAGATCAAAATTGATAGATCAAAACTTGAAGACTACCAGTACAGCAGGCCAAGGCCACATTTCTAGTTAACTGCAGACAAGAGACTAAGCCAAGGTCTAATGCCCAGGAATTATGTGGAGTCGCGAGAGCTCTAACAAAACAAAGTAAATATGCTCCAAGAAGCTAAGATGAACTGACAGAGAAGCAGAACACTGTTTCTCTCCATACCTTTTAGCTGTGTGGTTGCACACTGCAGATCTGAAGGACTATCCCCACTAGTGCAGCCGGTGTTTGTGTATAGGTATCCCTACGTAACACTCAGAATAGAATTATCGGTGTTTTGAAACATCATAAAGGAGATTCACCTCACAGAAAAGATGGGTGTTATGCAGAAAATCTTGAATCTTATACTGTTACAGGCTGAAATGAAGCAATACATATTGCAATTTATCAGTGGTTGTTAAGAGTCATACTATTGCAGCAAATGGTTGTTTGACATTTATTGCCTCAGAAGATGACTACCCACGTAAAGTGTGCAGGCAACTCCAATTGTGGCTCCCTAACCCTCCCAGAGGAGAGAACACGAAGACTAGGATATCTCATATTATTCAAGTTCTATCAAGCCCTCAAGACTTATTCAATGCTCATCCAACTAGAAAATCTTCAGAGAAGACACTTCTTGTTAATTCATATCCTCAGTGTGTAGCTCTCAGAAGTATGGCAATCACTACTAAAAAGAACAGAGAAAGACATCTTGGAAGTTTTCTGTGCACAGGAGTTCAGAATTATTTTAAAAATCACAAGTCTTGTTAGCACCACCTCTGGCAATCCATACCAAGTTACAGTAAGACTAGAAGTAAAAAGCTGTTGATGCGATAAAATATCTAATTTATGTAATTGAAGCTATATATTTTAAAGGCCAGCAGTATCAATAATTCTGAACTGTCAATAACAAAGATTTGTCAGCCCTTAAAACTCTTAAATCTATACAGGAGACAGAATCTATAGATTTCCCAGCATTTAATATAGTTTTAACAGCATAACGATTAACTCACGTTTAATTACATCATGTTCAGTGGCCAATAAATTTATCAAGTTCACGTCTATAAATTGTTTGTAGGGGTCTCAGAACTAGTCAGTCTACAAGGAATGTCTCAGCAGTTGTGCAGACCAAACATGTTAGTAACTTGACTGTGTAACCAGTCCTTCAGTACTTTGCTTTGCATCTTCTGTTTCCTCAGTTCATAAGTTCCTCCATCTCAGACCACTTAGATCATCATGCTACACAAAATTTTATTTTTCTACCTACATTACATACCATATCTGCATTTTATCTTGGCTTTATCACTTCAGGGAAACAGAAAAATACCTCCTCATTTCACTCCTACTTGCAGTAGATACTAAGCAAGGTGTCTTCCCCAAGCACCTGCCTTCTTCCCAGAAGCAGGCTGGCTGGTTGTGGAGCAGGTTCCTCTATAACTGCCTCTTAACTCTGAGTCCAGCATGAAGAGGGAAGGAATACACACACAGGTGACAGATGTCTACTCAGAACTCAAGGTAAAAAGCTTTCAGAAGACAAGGTGGTCAGTAGTTCTCATGTCTGTTATCAAACTTGAGTTTAATTCAGACTTACCAGTCCACCTAGTCTTGACTTGGGAAATGATGCAGATTGCACATTCTACCCTATGTAGGTGAGGGCTGTTGGTGGTATGGCAGTAGAGGCCGAAACTTCTCATCAGTATTCTGTTATGTTTTATTCCTCCATGCAGAAAAAAACTGCACTCATTGACATTAACGGACACTTGCTGAACAATTACACAGACTGAACAGTGGACGTGAGCACAGTGCGGTGGTGGGTGCTGCATTTCAGGCCACCTTCACTGGCGCAGATGCACCATACACTGTGCAGGCTCTTGTTCATCACTGGTGAAAATACACAGCTAATGCTGGGGGCTACAATGAAGAAGAGTTTTGTAGACGAGAATTTGCTCTATCAAATAGTGCTATTGTGCTCTTTGTATGTGTTATAGTTTCCACAGAAATAAGTACGAGGCATTACTTTTGGAACAAACTATGTACATATGAATTTTATGTTTTGTTTTGGTTTTTTTTTTACACATTTGAGATCAGGCTCCTGTTGTAGGTAATAAGAAAATCCGTTGACCACACTTGACAAACTGTAATATTATAAACTTCAGCACCAAGCAGCTGCCAGGCATTTCAAAAATGAATTTTATAAAAGTATGCCATATTTCATACAAATAATGTGCTATGAATTTGCTAGAAGTGCAAATCTACAATCCAGACAACAGAATTATCAGGATAGCAGTGTGTCTACACATTGAGATGCAATGTTCAAAGTGCTATCTGGCAATAATCATTTGGGCAAGATTATTTTATACTTGACTAATTAACCTAACAACTCTAAAAGGTGTTAATTAAAAAATGCCAGGGGCTATCATATGCTGTCAAAATTGCAGAGATGCTGCCATTGAGATGTTTCCATCTAATTACTAAAGAAAGCATTTGGTCTAGTTCAGGAGAACAGTTAAAAACTTTCTGTAGTGTTTGCAAATCTCTCTCTTAGAACTTCCTATATCTGATTATCTCAAGATTTTGAACAGTTTTACAACCCTGTAACTCCACGTTTAAGAGGAAGTGACACCTGCGTAATAAAGACATCAGAAAGCGATAGATCCTTAGGTATTTATGTTTTAAACAAACACCATCTCATAGGCTTCTGTTCTTTTCTACATTGAGGTATGTAAATGATTTTGATCTTCCTGGAGAAAAAAGTGAAAGAAATGAAATTTACAAATACTTCCTTGCCAGCTCTGATTACAATTGTTAATGATGATGCTATGAAATTTGGTGCTACTCTGTGGTGGAAAGCTGCTGGATACATTTGTAACAGTTGAACAGAAGACTTCCCAGATTCTTTTACTGAACAATATCTTGGATAAATGAATGAAGAGTGATGAATAAATAAGCAGAGGAACTGATGATCTCACTAGTGTCTGTGCAGGATGAAATAAAGCTCACTAGGAGCTGCTGCAGACTGGGGCATCACTGGGGCCAGGGGGTGTAGAAGGACCTATGACTTCCTTATTGCTGTGAAAAGCATCTTCTCCCTCCCATGTGGGGGAGATGGCTTCCTTCCCATTTACAGGTCCAGCTGCAAACTTTCCTTTGATGAAGAGGCACACTTCTACCATGACCTTATTGCCGCTCCTTCCTCATATCCCCCGGAACTCAGAATCAGTTTTTCCAAACTGCACAGTGAAAAGGGTTTTCCAGAAGAAACAGAGGAATAGAGCCAGAAACGCAAGTTAGCCATCTCACTAGTAGCAAAGATTTGGAAAAGAGATGGAAAAGCACTGGTGCAGCTTTCTGGGGCCTGATTCCCAGGCAGAGATGCTTTAAGTGGCAGTGACCAAACACCTCACCTCCTGCAGAAGCAGCCAGGAGCACATGAGCAGCATTCAGCACTCAGCCACTGACTTAGCAAAACTGCTGCTGTATTGGCAGATTCTTTCAGGTCATTCTCAAGACATCTTTAGTGCATCCAAATTCAGAGATACTGGGTCTCTGTTCTGTGAACAGGAGGTCCCAATCACAGTTTCTCACATTCATCACATAGAAACTGAAATTGCCAAAAATCCCAGATCTATCAGGGTTTTTCCTGGGTGACATGCAGAGCAAAGATCTGTGGAGGCACAAAGGAGGAAAGGGAGGTGTTTAAAAATATATATTCAACAGAGTAGGAAAAAATGAATAGCAACAAAAGAAGTTCTAGTCTTCTGAAGTTCAAAAGCCATTCCCATAAAACCTTCCAAAAACAATTTTCCGTTCTCACATACCCAAGCTCCTCTTGCAATCTCTAATGCTCAAATCATTACATACATATGTCTATCCACATCCCTTTCAGCTGTTGACTGCTCCCCACTCCAAGCAGTTAGTCCCGAGCCACAAATTGGGTACAGAATGCATTAAAATGTCACAAAAAAGGGGAGCATAGGTTACGCTCTACAAACTGGTAAGTATAGGCTTGCCATAACAAGGTAAAGCAAGCTCTTATGCTGAAAGTGAGACTTCTATTTTTTTACACTACAGCCACACATCTGAACTGGTTGCTTATGGTTACTGAGCAAGTATTCTGCTCTGTCATCCTTGATGGAAGTGGACTGCAACTATGTTCAGTGCACTTGACAGATGTTATACTTGGACTTTCTGTTGCTTCCTCTGTAATTCCTATGCGATTGAGTCTTATGTATAATACAATCACTATGTATTTTTAAAAGCTGTCTGAATGCGCACCAAGCACCCAAAAAAATATTTCTGCTAAAAAAAGAAAAAAAACAAAGAAGAAACTGCTGCTATGGAAAAAACAAAACAAAACAAAACCATCACTTTGTTTTCAGGAAAAAAAAAAAAATAATTATAAAATTACTTCTTTTTATTTCTTAAAAAAAAACCAAACAAGCAAAAAAAAAAAAAAACACCTGTGTTGTTTAGAACTTACTGTCACAGTTGTGTTGTGATTAGTAAGGATTAATTAACGTTTTATAATACAGAAAATATTCAGGTTGAAACAGCAACAGTGAGGACCAGGCCTGTATTTTCAGCTGTCATTTACGAGAGCAATGTTCAAAGGAAGCACTCTTAAATTTACTTCTCTGCTTATTACATTTTTCTTTAATGAACCCAGAAACTATGAAAAGTTATACTGATCAGACCAAAAAAAAAAAAAAGACAAACTTAAAACGTGGCAAAACTCAAACAGAGAATTGAGAAGTGGCTAAAAATAAGAGAAATCACAGCCATTAGCTGCAGCTCCACTAAACCAAAACAAAATACTGCAAGCATTGTACCAGAGGAACTGTCAAGTATTTGATTTTTCTCTCTTTACCTCTCAGCTGTACACAGCTGATGGAGGCACACCTGTTTCTCTGTTAACTTCCTCATACTGCTTTTGCTATTTAGAAGCCTTATCTCGAGACATTTTTAGACTGAAGTATAATTTACTGATTTCATCTAAGTATAATGACCTTCTTTCTGTCTCACTACATAAATCATTAAAGGCATACAGACACACACATTCTAAATGCTCACACTCCTTAGATTTTTTAGACAAAACTCAATAGAGACTGTTTAAAAGGTCGTATTTAAAATTATACACAACAAATCCATCACTGATAAAAATGTATCTCAGTAGCAGCCCTTTCTCATCTCCACATTTCATCTCCACTGAATATTAAGCAGCACAAATCAGAGGAGGGGGCTCGTTGACTGCTTCAGACTAGAAACATCTCCTTTTGCAACCATGGCATTAAAAGCCAATCGAGTGGCATTTCAGTAATTAACGATGCTAGCCCAAAGACACTTTTTCGTTTTCTTCCAATCTCAAAACCTTAGCTGTCATTTCTTCCTAACATTAATTTCCCATTTATGTGCTTCTGCATCCACACAGCCACTGAGGAGGGAAGTCATCTTTCTTCCCAGTAGTAATCACGCAGATGTGCTTATCTAGTCCAAACAGAGACTTGGAATCATATAGGAGAATAAAGAGCCAAAGATAATTTTTAAATGTCAGGAACACATAGACAAAAATTAATCCAAAGTATTTATGATAACATAAAACTGAGAAACAAGAAGTCCCATACACCTCTGCAATTCTTAAAGGCTGCATTTTATAATCACATAATCATCCAGCAACATCAATGGCCCAAAAACAGATCGTGTGCATGGCTTCAGTCAACGGGGTCACTGAGCTCTCTTAAAAGAGTCTGGCAAGGCACCTACCTTATGGCTGTTCTGTACTGGAATGTCCCCTAGCATGTTCCCACAATGCCATCTGCCCATCTCCCCTCGCTTATGTTCTCCGTACAGTTCCTTTGCTTGGTTTGCAGATCTCACGGTGCCATTCAATCTTTCTTCTCACTCCAGTAAGTCTATTTTCCATCAAACAGCACATGCAGATATCCTCTGTAACCAATGGCCTGTCTTTCTAAGTACACAGGCTGCCACAATCCTTTGCTGACACTCAGAAATAACCTTTTTTTTTTTTTCTCAAAGTCACAAAGGCAAGCAAGATTCTGTTCCCAAAAGCTGCCGAGTTCAAATAACCCAGAAACTCCCCCAAGGAAGCAACTGGTCTCTTGCCCTGCTTCCCTCCAGCTCAAACATTACCTTGTATCATGCCATGTCTGCAGCAAGGTTCAGCAGCCCCTGGCCTTCCCTGGGCTGCAGTGGGATCCTCTGCATAGGTAGTGCAGAACACAAGAGGTTAATGCAGAGATCCCCCCACTGTCATTCTAAACAATGGCACAGATGTCCAGAGCTTGGGTGTGGATGTTACACAAAAGTCTGATGTGTCAGTAGTTAAAAAACAAAGCTGGAATTCAAACTTTGTGTCCTCCAGAGTACAAGAAACAGAAACTGAAAATCAAAGTACATAAATAAGCAAAGTAAAATTAACATAATCATAATTCTCTCAGTTGTGGTTTGCATAGAAAGATGTAAAAAAAAAAAAAAAAAAGGTTAGGTTTCTGTTCATGCAAAATGAATATCCATAAGCAAATCAGTACATTATAGTGTAGCATAACATCTATCTTCTTCTGTTGAATCATTATTTAATGTTTAGATACTGCCACAAATGCAGACTTGTTAAACTGTTGTGAAAATTTCCATGTGTAAGCACAACACTTCCTCCACCTTACAAAGATCATCAAAAGTAGAAACAAAGTACCCTAATAATAATCTAATTTTCATAGTAGAAACAGACCACTGGGAGATGCCCTGTTATGTTTTCTGTAACTGTAGATGACTCTTAGAAAATGTACACAGAAAAGTAACACATCCTAAGTACCAAGTTTAGGGAACAATAAAATAGCTCAAGGGCATCAAGACAGACAAAAACAACCAGCAATTGCTTTCTTTGTGCAAATCAGGACTGCCTTTCAGGCTGCTGAAATCCATACTTGCAGTCTGGCAAGGGGAGAAAAAAGCTTGTAGTACGAAAGAGAGGACAGCTGGGGAAGGACAACCATATCTTCTGCCTCATTACTGCCCACGGCCACAAAATCCAAACAACAATGCTCATGACAACATTACAGTGTTATTGAGCCAGGTAGTATGTGCCAAGACTCTACAGAATGTTTCTCTCCAGTAAAAACAATTTAAAATAAGGAATCTGGGCACTAGAAAGGTTTGTGTCAATGAATACTTTTTAATCAAAATCCAATCCAATCAGAAATATATGTGATTGTTTCATACACGTGTCTTCTTGGCTTTTTTTTTTCACCATTGCCATCTGGCTACACGAACTCAGTGCTGTGCAAACCATTCTTCTATAGTGTCGGTTTACAGCAAGTCTCAGCATGCAGCACAGTTGGAAACATGAGTTTCCTCTGTTGTTAAAGGTATTCATCTGTGACGCTGAAGGAAAACAAAATCCTAATTCCAAAAAGTCTGCATATGGTGACTTCTCATTCATGGCAGCCTGCTCTGCTCACACACTCACTAGGGCTGCCAGACCTTCATCCGATTTCCTTAGGGACCACACCCTCCCTCATTAGTGATACCACGCATATTGCTGATGGAAAAAGTTCCTCAAACCAGGAGACAAATGAAGTGCACATTTGTTGTAGAAGGCCTGACTCCATTGTCTTACCCTGCTGGTATCCCAAAGGAGAAGGTCCAGCACAATTTGACTACCAGAATTAAGGCCCCACCTGAAGCACAGTGCTACATGAGGACTGATTCAGTGTAAAATCCAATTCAAGGCCAGGGCCTCTGGAGGAAACCCATAGGAACTCAAGGCAGTAACCCTTTAGAGAGAAAGCTTACATCTCAAGGAGTCAGCAATATTGTGAGACCTAGCCAATGGGAAAAGACAAGGAAGGTGGTTGCCAAAAAGCTGGTGGAATACCCAGCGGCCCCTTCCGAGGTGAGCTGGTACCTTATCTGTCATGAAGTCTGTCAGCAAAAAATAAAGCCTTCAGAATGCTGTTGTCATGGTTTTATGA
>VXAB01011055.1:0-25380 GCA_013399175.1 Odontophorus gujanensis
AATACAAGGGGGAGCTTGGATAACATGTCACGACCTGCATCTCGCTCAAGAGCTTACCACAACTGTAGGCATTTAAGTGCCTCCCCGGAGTTACTGACACCAGAGCTCTGTTTGCCCAAGGTAATTCTTGTTACTTTCAGCTGCTTCCTTTTTCTTATCAGAGCGTTGAACTCCTCTCTCCGAGCTTTGTGCAGAGTTCTGGTGTCTATGGTTGTGAAACCCCATGAGTACGGGCTGCTCCTTCTGCATGCACAGAATGATCTTTAATTCAGTTTTTCTAAGTCGTTAAGATGGCTGCAGAAAAGTCTGTTAAACGTTACAGTCTGGAGAATTGGACTGTATTTTTCTGTATGGCCTCAAGTTGCACCAGGGGAGATTTTGGTTGGATATTAGGGAAAAATTTCTCCAAAAGAGTGGTCAGGTGCTAGAATGGTCTGTCCAGGGAGGTGATGGAATCACTGTCCCTGGAAGCGTTCAAGAAACATTTAGATGTTGTGCTGAGGGCCCTGGTTTAGTGGGGAAGTACTGGTGGTAGGTGAACAGTTGGACTGGATGATCTTGGAGGTTTTTCCAACATTGGTGATTCTATGATTCTATATACTTAATCAGATTAGTAAATAAATTCTATTTAAAGGTGTTTTTTTATTTTTTATTTTTTTAATTGTAATATTCTGAGAGTTATAGGTCAGCTCCAGTAATGTAATAAATTCCATAGGAAGTAAGGTCTATGTCCATCTTTTGAGGAAATTGGTAACTTGGATTAACTTAGTTTCGGGAATAGGTTTATGTGTTACAATTTTTAAAATGTAGGGACTGAGACTTGAGAATTTGAGAATTAGGTTGGTTTGCTTAGGTTTATCCAGTAGTGTTGTACTTCCATTCATCCATCTTCTCTAGGCATCATGCCTAGACACTTCATAAATGCATTTAAGTAATTTTTGTAGGTTCACAGATTTTAAGAATGCTATCAGGTAACTTTGAATCCAAGTTCTCACCTGAGCATCCTAACAAATCTCATGAAAATTGCCATCTCTTGAGGCTGATGAATTAGATACAAGCATGTCAGCCTTTCAAAGAGCTGGAAAAACTCAATAATATGAACAAGAAGTGGAGATACTGCTTGGTGCAGAGTGCCCACAGCACTGGGAAATGGATGAGGCTGTTGTATGTACAGACTGGTTGGCTGTACTCTGCTGTAGCAGAAGTAGCATGCATCTTCAGAGTTCCTTCCTAGTCCAACAGTCTGTAAAATGTTGAGCCTGAGAAAACAAATTTGCTACTGTGATATGTAGAAGCATTATTGGCCTTTGTAATAATATTTGATTAGTGTGATTATCTTCCTCTTTCCTCCAAAATTTCTGTTTAAATTGTAGTGATTTATTTCTATTTTATAGGTTGATTCACCTCTCAGTTTGGGTGTTAGTCAACAAAGAAGCATAGATGACTGCTCTCCAGAGGAAAAGAAAGGTGATGGTGGGGGGGGAAACTCTGGCACTAAGGAAGTATGGAATATGACCTTGCTTCAGAAGCGTGTGCTGAATGCCAGTGAGTTGTTTGGTGTGGGAATGCCTGGTATTTCCTTGTGCTGTGAGTAGACCAAGTACCGTGTATTTATAGTTGGAGTAAAATTCTTTTGTTGGATCGCAAAATGTAATGCAAACAAGTGAAATTCCAGAAGAGAAAGAGGGTGATGGTGTCGAAATTCATGCCTTTGTTATTTTGAGTCCCATCTTTGAAATACAATAATAGTGGTGATATCACAGCATATGCCTTGTGATATCTGAGCTGTGACCTGCACCTGGCTGGTGGCCTAAAAAATTGGGAGAAATCATCTGCATTTGTTCCATTAAACCAATCACAAAATTGTAGGGGTTGGAAGGGACCTCCAGAGATCATTGAGTCCAATCCCCTGCCAAAGCAGCTCCCTAGCCCAGGTTGCACAGGTAGGTTTCTAGGTGGGTCTTGAACATCTCCAGAGAAGGAGACTCCACCACCTCTCTGTGCAGCCTGTGCCAGTGCTTCATCACTGCACTGTGGAGAAGATAGAAAGTATTTTCAATGAAATGTTTTCATCCAACATTGCAAAGATAATTTTAATTTGTGAGAAATTCTATGTTCTAATAATGGTCCATCAATCAAAAAAATTGGAAATGATTTTTGAGAGTTTCGGCATTTAAAAACTGGGCAACATAAGTAATAATAATATACTTAAAATACAAATATACAGTATTTCATTTTAATGAAAGCACTTATAGAAGTGTTTTGGACAGAATTCTTTTGGTGTTATGTATATGCTAATAACATTAACTTTTCAGAGCTTCTGACTATTTAAAAATAGAGAAGTGAAAGCCATGATGTGAAGGAAAGAATTTCAGTATCCTTTTCATTCTTAGATTTCATTACATAATTGGTGTCAAAAGAAATGCTGTACTTCCTGTTCCTGCGTTTAACATGAACCCAAACCTATTTTTGAGGAGTGGTTCACCAGGGGTAAAGTCTCTGTGGCAATGCCAAACTGACAAAAAAATTATTTTCTTTATCGTTAACATTTTCAACACTATCTTTAAAAGATAGTGTTTTTTACTTCACATAGTCTTTTTTATTTCGTGTCTATGCTATTGTGAAAGGCTTTTTCCTATGTTTTTCAGAATGTGTCTCTAATTCAGATTCTGGAGATGATAGCGCTGAAACACAAACTTCAGTAGTCTGTGAACCTTCCCAAGGAAAAATAAGTAATACAAAAGAAGGTATTGCTTTTCTGCTTTATAAGGAGTGTGGTGAAATTAAGCTCTTTTATGTTAATTTTCTTGTGAGCATTCTTTGAAAATGTTTATGCATTGCTATATTCAAGAGGTTATAGATAAATAATTTGTTTAAAGGTATTTTAATTTTGGTTATGTAATAGTGTTTGTGTTTTGTGTAGATTTAGTCGTTCTGATGAAGTGGTAGAATCCAGTGGTGGCTCTGTCTAGTGCAGTGGTGCTGATCATCTCACATAATAGTCATTGCATCTAAACAGAAATTGTATAGAATTCAGCTTCAAACCTTCACTTCGTAGTTTAAATCCAAATCCGTCTGCAGTGTTCAGGCCTGTTGAAGGAAGTGATTGATTAATTACCTTCTTTCACAGGGGCTTTCCTGGAGCTTGGTTAGCTTTGTATAGTAGACTAATGTATTACAGTGAATGCTTGGGATGAAATGATGTGTAAAGCTTTTGACCTATAAACAGTAGAAAATGAAAATTAATGCAAGACTCCAAAACCTGAAAGTCTGTGGGATATGGGGAGTGCTACAAATGTGTCTACTATTCTATGGAAGCTTTTTTACCAGAAAAGAGTCATGAGTAGAAGGGTGCTGTAGGAAGGAGAAATGCAGATTTCTAATTCTGACCATTTATAGCCTAATTTAGAAAAAGATGTGACAGAACAAAAATGCATTTTGATTAAATAATGATAGTTTCTATAATGTTTCACCATTTCATGTAAGAAATATTTGTCTAGAACCAGTATCAGAATCTGCTTTATTTGAGATATAAGTTGAGATTAAAACTTCCGTAATGTTTAGAAGACGTATTATTGTGTCTCTCTCAACCCTATAATAATTTACTTTAATGAATGACATTTTAGCATGTATTCTAGTAGCTGGCATGAAAGAAAAACTTGAGTTGTAAGCTTATTTTGTCTGCCACTGTTGCTGATACCATGGAGATACTGTCACTCTTCTGTTAAGATTAAACTAGTTGCCCAAAATGGGGTGTTATTCCCCCACCACATATCCAACTGCTACAGCTAAGAGTTTGATTTAGTAATCTGTTACAAAGACTTTATTTTTTGCTGCTTCATACTGGTCTAGAAATGAGCATAATATATATACGCTTAAGAATAATTGTACTTTCATCTGCAGTTATTGTCAAGCTACTTCTCCTGTGGGTTTTTGTTTAAGTTGAAGTATGTCAAGCTAACAATTTAAAATCTAATCTACAGCAAACTCTTCCATGTTATTGGGTTCTGAAGAGGCAGAAGGAGATCCTCAGATTCAGGCAGCTATAAGGAAAATGAATAAGCTTGACACAGTATTGGCAAAAAGACATGTTAAAGAGAAAGCAGTTAAAAAACAAGGCAAGGAAATGAGAGCAAAGCTCTGGGAAGAACTTAAGGTTAGAGATATGCTGCTTATTTTGTAAATAATGTACCTTAGACTACTGTGTTAGATGATTACTATATTTCACAGGCTTGTTGTTTTACAAAATAATTGAGGATTGACTTGTTAAGGTGAATAAATGGATCTTAAAAGTAACTGAATATATTTTATTACATATTGGCTATATTTGAAACAGGGGTATGATCCTTAAAAATTGGTAAGACCAGTAGTCAAGTGTATAGCTGTCTTTGTACTGGTATACCACACCAAGTCTTAGGCTTGAGCTTGTTACTTGCAGATAATGACAAGGTGTGAACACAGAGCTAAGAGCCTTTACAGTATTCTAGTTCTTAAGCAATCTCCTTTGGTACTTTCTCATATTAGAGCAACTAGAGATGGTTCCTTGAAGAAGGCATGAGAACAGCACAGCACAAATTCCTTTGCATTATTTCCATCGTAGCCTCTAGAAGTTAAATGTCAGTTAAGCCATGATATTTAGTGTTTCCTCAGAAGTTAAAATATGGTATATTTTTCATTATGTAAGTGCCATTTCCTAAAATGTCATGGTTGTGGTTGGTGTCAGTGCATTTGGATTGAGCACCCTTTATCCATTATGGAAGTTCTTTGCTTTGTGGATTGTGTCTTCATGAAATAGTCAATGCACAATAGAGGCTTTAAAATTTTGCAATGCCTTTGTCATAGCTTCGGGAGATGTTCATATAGCCTCAAGAATAAAACAAAGCAGAAAGTAGATGTTAAAACCTAAGATGAAAATTTTTTATAGATTCTAAAATCTATAATGTTAGACCTGATAAGCAGAGTATATTGCTGCAACTTTTAAGTACATATGCACTAGTACCTTTTACATTTATGCTTTATTTCTTCTAAATAGTCTGTCAGTGCCATGGGAATCCATGAGGAGATAGAAAACACAAAACTTTTCTTAACTTTGATCTCCTGGCAGGATACAGCTGGTAGGTAAAAAAGAGCTAAATACCCTGAGTTAATTATTCTTTATTTTGATCAATGTTTGTATTTTTGTTGGATACAATAAAAAGAAAGGTTTCAAACCTTTAGAATAAAATACATTTTTAACAAGGGACTGGGAAGGTAGAAATCCAGGATAGGTAAAGCTTGCACTTTTCAAGTTGATGGCCAAGGCATATGACTTCAGAGGTCATGTATGACCAAGGACACTAGTAGATTAAAATAATGAAAGTAGTTGTAACGAAAATGCAGAGCAGAAACGTGTTGAAAAACTTGGATGTCTTTACTGTTTTGGAATGTCTGGGTAGTAAGTAAGGAAATCATCATTTTTTGCTTACAAAATCCGTTTTGATGTCACTGATGATGGTCGCTGGTGGTCTTAGCCTGGAGTTTGACAGGCTAGTGTACTTAATGTAGGAAAGGCTGGTAGTTAAAAAAAAAATATTAGGCCTAAAAATGTTGCTTAAAGTTCTAAGGATGAGGACCCCTGCCACACATGTGTTTTGGAGAAAACTTTCATGTGGAAGTGGGAGAGATGATGAGAAAGAAGTAATGGAAATGCCATGGTAGGGTTCTAATGATTTGACAGTACTAAAGGTAGGGAAAGCCTGAACCTTTTCAGAAACTGTACAGAGAAGAAACAAATGAATGGGTCCCAGTGATGATACTAGCTACGTAAGTCACTCTAAACATAATGCTTCCTATTTATTTCTATTTAAACTACAGCAGATAGAAGGAGCAGAATAGCACTGTTTGATAGACCAAACTCTCAGCTACAAAACACTGTTTTTTAACTTAGTCACCACCATTTACTTTGCATTTTCACAAGCAATAAACAAGAGCCCACATGCCCTGCTTATAAAAATCTGCATGGTTGTATGGAATGTTGCTTGTCATTCATGTTGCTGTTGCCATTGCTGAAAGGCACCACCCAGTGCCTCATTGTTGTCGCATTCCCCGTTTGTTGTCCATAAGTGTTCAGCAAGTGTCCATGAATATCAGTCCGTGTAATTATTTCTACGTGGAGGGATTCAATTCCACCCCTTTTCTTCATATTCACTTTAATGTTAGATGCCATTGCCCCTCTGCTACCTTCTGTTGTGTGGCAGAGTATTGGTGAGGAGGTTCAGCTTCTACTGCTATACCACCAATATCTGCCTCTGACCATGTGGACCAACATAATAAAATAGGAGGCATTTCTTCCAGAGCATCCCTTGTGTGTGTTTTAGAACAACAGAGGAAGGTGTGTCCACAGCCATGGTCCTTGGGATGTGGTGCAAAGAGTAGAAAAAGGAGTATGAGTCATTTAAATTAGCTTTGATACTGATTACATTAAATTCACTTCTAAGAGTTTAACTTTCTTAGAATGACTGAGAATTTGACTCAAAAGGAATGTCAAATAATATAGGGCATGATTCTAAAGAAAGAATACGAATCATAAAATTAGTTATTTTAATCTGCTTTTATTTTTCTTCTCCCTTGAAAATTCTAGGAAAGAAAGTTTAGGAGAGATGGCTGTTTAAAAAATTGAAACTGCATTAGGCATACTGTCAAACTATTTTCAGGAAGGAAAGGACAGGAAGTCAGATAATTTTTTTTGTTTCATAGTGATATGAAGACAAAAATACTCAAAGTGGAAATGAACACTAATAAGAATCAATGTTTACATTTTAGTCTTTTATCTTAAAATATAGCAGTCTTAATACAGTCATGTCTATCTTAAGTAAAAATTAGAACATTAAGAAAATTCTCTTGACAGAATTGGAGGTAGACAACTGACTAAGGATTGAGGTTTTTAACTGAAGAAAAGGTAAACAAATGGTTAATGATAAAGAGAATTGTGGAATATGGTACATAACAAAAGACAGATTAAAATTAGAGAATACTACATAAAACCATAGAATAGGGAAGGAAAAGTTAAATGCTACTGAGGAATTTTTTACTGAGTTAAAAGGGCATGATTCTGTTGAAATTCTATAGCAAATGGTCTAAGCATGTTCTGAATTATTGCTAGTTTTCTTCAAGAATGCCCAGTGGATAAAAACAAATGAACAACAACTACAAAAAAATGGCTATTTTAAAATGTCTTCCATTTTATTTCTCTTCCCGGACTTTTACTGGGGAAGGTGCTGGAATGAACTATAGGCATCCTGCACACTGTGTCTTTGCTGGGGGGTTGGGAGGAACAAAACCAGATTGTTTGTGTTTGCCAAAACAAAAGAGTAGTTTTCAAAAATTTGCTGTCTGAACACGTCCCTTGGTGCCAGAGTTATGTCAATTGTCCACATTTTGTTGTCTTGCCTTCATTTCTATACCTTGGTTGATAAGGGTTTCTTGGCTGAAACAATTGAAAGGAAACAGAATTGTCATGCGTCCTTCCTTTTTCATGTTGGGCAGAAAATAAGAATTAGAGGACTGAATGGGTATTGCTGAGCAATAATCTGAGCTTTTTAATATATGTGCAAGTGTGTGTATAATAACAGTAGTAATATGTGGTCAAATACTACAGGGTAACATTTCTATACTAAATTTTGGGTTCTTAAGGGAAAAACACAGAACCTAAGGATGATATTTTAAAAGTCCCCAGTAGATGTCAGCATATAGCAGAAAACAGTAGTGAAGCAAGACTATTTTTTAATGATCTCCAAGCATTAAGTGCTTCAAATCCTCTCTTATTTCAAAGGTAACTCCTGATGTGAGATCACAGGTGCCATGTGCATCTAGAGTACCTTAACTGCAAAGCTCTACTTAGTTTAGATCTGTATTTTTCCTCCAACCTGGTCTTTGTCTTCAGTTTTCTGTATCATGCTTATGCTTTACTTTTCAGGTTTTATTTATTTAAATGTCTAACAATTACTGCTGGCCCTGATAGTTGTCCTGGTTGATACTGAAATAGAATACAACTCGGTTTTGTTTTTTTTTTTGCTTTTAGACCTGCAACTTGTCAAAGGGCTACATTATGTAAATTATATAGAGGAGCTGTTTAATTACAGCTTTTAATGTGGCCTTGAATTTGAACGCAAGTTTTAGGGTACAAAATCAATAATAACTTATGAGTCCCAGCCTGCTTGAGTCACATGAGCTTGAGACACACTCATGACAGAAATGTAAATCATGAATTAATTAATTGGCCTTACATTCATTCCCTGTTCTCTGTGTAACAAAATTGTGCTGTCTGTAGAGTTCATTAAACTTCATAACTTCATTATTACAGGTTATTGTTTGTTTTTTCATTGTGAGAAACATATTTGTCATAAGTGATATTTATGGTTATTTTCAGTGTGATTCTTTTTCTTTAAGTGCTAAGCTTTTAGGTTGTAGCTTAATACTCTTAACTTAGGCTTCCAGTTGACTGATTTTTTTTTTTCCTTGAGTAACTGAAACAAACCTTGCATGCCTAACATATATTTGAACACTCCTAGACTATACCCTTGACCTAAGCCACTTGGAAGACAAATAATTCATGTAGAGGCAGACACCAGCTGTGAAAATCTGGGTACTTTATTCTCATTTAAACCTCTTTGTAACTAACCACATGGTGTCTGTGGAGACTTTGAAATATCATGGCCTTAGGCTGTATTTTCTATTACGTAATTGTCACATATGTGCTTCTGTATGTATATTCATCAGTTGCTAAAAACTCAAGACATGTGAAACAACATATCTATTCTATTATGTTATTGTTCATGAGACAGTACCCTTTTTTTTCCTTTTTGTCTCTGGAAAAATGTGATGATGATATAGTTTATCAAAGAACATTTTTAACTATCATTAAACTATCATTTAGGAGGTTTTGTAGCATGATATGTATGAAGCCAGGTCTTCTTTAAATTTCTTTGAATTGTGCTGGAACATTTCTTTGCAGATCCCTCTCCTGTTAAAGAGGATGAAACACATGCTTTGATATTTCACACACAAATTAATCCAGAAGATTATGCCTTCCATAAAACCCCGCATAACAAGGGTAAGCTTTATTATCTGGCAAAAGAACGTGTACAGTGGGTGCTTAATAAAGGCTTGGTTTTTGTAGCTGAGCAGAAAATCAGAAATCGGGTTTAAACAGCAGGCTGTTTAGCGGATTGGCAGTAATTCTTTTTTTTTTTTTTTTTCCATCAAATGACAAAATAGAAGAACTTTCTTTGGAATTTACCCAAGCATTTTATTCAATATGCTAAAAAATAAAGAATAAAAAAAAAATAAAAAAAATTACTTCGAAGTTGTAATTTTTTTTAAATGTAGATTGATAGAAGTAGAACATTCATTGTAAAAATGTATTGTTTTTCATTAAAATATTTGTGAAAACTTGTATTTGCTGTTAGTCAAAGTTGCTGTAATTGTTCATTCATTAACTTATATTCAAGAAATCATTTAAAATAGGTTTTTCATTTTCAACTGTTCTGAATTATTGTTATTGTTTTTTTTTTTTGTAATAAACGCTTTCTGGTAAAGATCAAACATCTATGCTGATTATTTAGCTATTACTTGTTTTCAGGCACTGTTTAGAGTTATCAAATGCTGGTGGTTTGGGTAACCAGTATTTCAAAATAAACAAAATTGTGCTTTTGTGTCTCTGTTATTTCCCTATTTGAAATTGAAATATGTGTGGTTGAGTAACTTCTCACTTGTGCTGGCATAAGTAGTATGACTTCAGCTGCCATTGCTATCAGCTTTGTTATTTTCTTGGCCATCTACCATTACATCTTAAGAGAAGGGACCTATCTTACTAGTGACTAAGATGACAAACGTCATAAACAGATGTTCCTTGAGATTGAACTACTGTTGGCAGCAGTGTGGACAGTATAGAAATGACTACATATTTTTAATTTTTGAACTCTAATACAGTTTCCTTGATAGATTTAAAGTCTTACATCGTAACATTAAAGATATTTTGGATTGCCTTCAGTAAATGGTTGTGCATTTTTGAACTGTGTCAGAATTTTCTTGATCAGATCACATACCTCAGGCCTCTAGAGTTTATTTGATTATGATTATCTGTGGGTAAAAGAACACAGTGAATTCTTTTTTTATACCTTTAGGAGTTTGCAGTCTACTCAGTCTGCAGAAGAATCATTTCCATGTCAATTGTAAAAGAATAAGCTGCTAGAACCTGATGATGGCTTATATTTTATAATCTAGCATGTTAAACTGAGGTTATTTTTGTTGATGAAATAGCCCACTCTATTTTTTATTTCTCTACTTTCTAGAGAAATATCCATGCATAGTTCTCAAATAATTATTGAGGCTAAGAATTTGATTGTATTTGCTTAGTCTTGTTATTTAATGTGATAAATATTTGTTGGATGTAAAAGAATTGCTGCCTTAAAACTAGTGCAAGTCTCTGAATAACATAATATATGCTCATAATTATATGATAGATAAAAACCCATTGTTGAGAAGAAAAACCTACATGAGAAGTTGTCAGAACATCATTAGCTTTAATTGTGACAGCTAATGTTTGTGGCTGTTTGTTTAATAGCATACAATTCCATGGTTAGTTTTATTTTCAAAAAGTTTTTAATAAGCTGTGTTGTAATAATATCAAATATATCATCTGTTCTTCAGCTGTTCTATTTTAAAAAAAATGTAATTGCTATGACTCCAGATAGTTCTGTGGTTTCCCAAAAGTTACTGTCTGGTTTTGAACTGATGATAAAAGTGAAACAATGCTAGGGTTCGAAGGAATGCCAGGGCTTTTGAAACCACCATGTTTAACATTTTTGAGGTTAGTAATCCAAAAGTATTTTGAACCTTCCCCATGTTGTATGATCTCAGATAATAAAAGCCTTAAATGAGACTAGACTCATCTTTGATGATTGTTATGTCTTTTAAATATACCTATATAGTTTCTGGAGGTTATAAAAACAGCATATGAAAAATTTTAGGTCTGTCCACTTTACAAGCTGGTTAAAAATTTAAATGAAATTAATGTTCTTGCAGCTCTGATTGAATGAGAAAAGGAATAATTATAGCTTAGAAATTTTTTTCCTCCAACTTCAGATAATCCAAGTGAAATAGAAACAAATGAATTCCTGAATCAAGCAGAAAAACCGACACAGAATAAAAGTAAAAACAGTCAGCATTTCATTAAAAAGAATGTAGAGGTAAGCTTTAAATAGAAAATCAATAATATTTTATTAAATGTTAATGAAAAAGAAGCATATAAACACTTATAGTGACAATTAGATTATCAGGAATATTAAAAACTAATTAGCAGTAAATGAAAATTATGTTACTATTAAAAATTGTTTCTTGCAGCAGAAAACTCTGTAAGAATGTCGTTCTCATATTGGATGCTCATGTTTTCAGAGTAGACCTAATACTGCTTTTATGTATTTACTGCAGAATAATGGAAATCAAATTGTTCCGTCTGTGCCTGGGCATAGCTTGTTTTGAGGACGGTTGTTTCCTAAGAATTCCTTTCTTTAAATATATTTTCTATTAACTTACAGGTAACTGTCCTTATGTGTAAATGAGGAATAGGTATGCTGTATTCATGTACAGCATGCATGGAACTTTCAACTTGCAGAGGCTGACTTCTGACAGAAAATAGATGCCTTGACTTTCAAGCTTTATTTTCCCTGAAGGGAAGTGTCTATAGTTTTTTGTTTGTTTGTTTGTTTTTTATCCAGCACTTGTGCCTGTATATAACTGATATAAGATTATAATTCTATTATCTGTCAGAGATCATTTGTATTATGATAAAAAAAAACCCAACAAGTTGGATGTTAATTGCACAGAGTTTAAAAACATCATGTGAACTGTTGGAGTTCTGGAGGTTTTATTATCTGTGGTTTTTCTATATGTAAACATTTCAGCTAGCAAAAGATTCAGGAAAACAGGTACCTATGCTTGAAGGAGAAAGGAAAAGGTTAATTGAACTCTTGAAAGATACAGAAGATGGAAGCTTATTGCAAGATCTTGAGGTATGAGAATTGTAATTTAAACTTTCTTGTTGTATTTGGCTTATTTTTTACTGTAAGTCTAAATTTGATTTTTGTTTTTGTGTTATTGTCAAGAAACCAACAAAGATGAGAGTGGAGCTGAATAAGCCCATTTGGATTGTCTGCAAATTGGAATTTTTGTTGTCTTTTTAAATTTTATTTTATTTTTTATTTTCTTCTACTTGGAAGTTCTCAGGCCTGAAATATGCAACAGATCTTTCAGGAAATGTTCAAAGCGGGTGGAAGGAGCCTTAGAAACACACTCAGAATGTGGTCTATTTTTTATGTATAATTTGTGTGTAAGGTGTCAAGTTGCTACATCTCAGTCTGAGTGCTTAGCACTGTAGTCTCTGGTAGAGGGTTCAGCAACTGCTGCCAGGAAAAAAAGAAGCAACCGCAAAAAACTGAGAGTTTACTTGGGATATGAATTTCAGGATGCAGTAATTGGGGAAATATGTAACAGTGAAGCTTCTGTGCATTTAGAAAGATAACTGTGACTTCCAACTCAGTGTGTTTAAAAAATATACAAAGAAGCCTGTAACCTACTTTAATATTAGACATTTATATGATAACATTACTCTTCATTACTAGAAGACAGTCTTTATTTCTTACTCCTTTGATGTAAATGTTGCAGTGGTAGAGTTGTAGGAGACCTTCCTACGTTAAATGGAAGTTATCATGAAGCTGCTAGTAAAGAAAGATAAAATTTTGATTGAAAAATGAATCATGCTATAAACTTAAACTATTTTTCAAATATTGATGGTATTAAACATGCTAAAGATAAGCATTTTCATAGTATGATCATCGTCAATATAAATTTGATGTAATACTTAAAGAAAACTGCATGTTTATAAATAAGGAAAAATGCTGGAAAAATGCTTGCTTTGTTCAAAGAAATTATGACCTTTAAAATTTGTTTTACTTTAAATGTACATTACTCAAAGTCTGAGTACTTTGAGTACTTAACATGTTACGAATTTTGTCATAGCACATAAGTGTACACTGAATCACTGCCCCTATGAAGAAAGATAGGAACTTTGTGTAGAAAGAGTAACAAATTATTTAGGTTCAGTGCTTATGTTACTAAAATTCTTTTAGTAAATTCTTTTGCAGAAAGATAACTCATATGCAAGGCCAATAAATAGAAGCAGATGCAGTTCATCATTTTTATTTTTTTAGTTCTGTCTATATTTTACTCAAAGTTATTTTCTGATAAGGCCATGACACATCCAAAAGGCGCTGTTCTTTGCAACCTTTTTTACAAAACACAGTTAAAATCCATTTTTAGAGATTGTTGTTTCAGAACACGAGGTAGAGGAGTGAACTCATGTAAGAGTCAGAATATTTAACTGGAACTACTTCATCCAGCCTCTGAGTAGGAAGGAGCTATTGGGAGAGGGTGGGCTTTTGATTTGTTTTTGTTTTGGTTGTTTTTCTCCTCATGTTGGGAGGGTTGGGATTTAATAATATCTTCCCTTCTATTCTTTGAAATAGATGATCTTTCATTTGATAACTGTCAATGTTTATAGAGTGATAATCTTTTACAAAGGCTTCTGCTAATAAACATCGGAGCTTTCTGACTTAACGAACGGTGGTTGTTATTTGTGATTGGTTGTTTTTTAAGTGTTTATTATAGAAGTTTTCTCTCAGAATAGATAGTTACTGAGTTTTCTTTTTCTTAAAGCTGGTCACAAATTAGACAGGTGTTTTTTCCAAACAGCTAGTGCAAATTCTGACCAGCAATGTGTGCCCTTTTTTTGTGCACAAATTCTTAAGGTGACAAGACAAAACATGACATTTATCTGCAGTTTTTATCTGACACATGTCACTGTTCTTTGGACATGGATCTATAGAGCTTGCAGTACTTGTATTCAGTTATTAAATAGATCACTACAGAAAATGTTTATTGATATATGTTCTTGATATAACAGACAAGAATTTGTAGTTGTGGGTTAGTCTGGTAACCACTGCGTCATCTCTTTAAAGAAAATAGCTCCTGAATTTACTGCCAAAGTAGAATAAAAGCAAGGATAATACTTAGCTACTTGAAACCTGTCTAGTTCAGACAAGGATTTCTTCTCTGCCACATTTGAATTTTATTATGGCTGATTCATTTCTTGTGGTTGCTTTATAGCAGAAAGATCACAAGAAACTTCTCAGTTAATGAGTAATCTAGTCTGCTCCAAACTGGTCCAGCATTATAGCTGTCCAACTGATGGCTGCTTTCATCTTACTTCATTATGACTTTTATGCTGGTCCAGCTGCATTGGCTAAAGTAATATTTTTGGAGGTTGTCAGTCAATGTAGAGCCGGGAATGCTGTATTAATTCTTCTGTATAGTGTAATGTAGATTAGATTACTTTATCTGACTTGTGTTAGTAAATAAGTCAAATATCCAAGTAGTACTTTCTACTTAGTTAACTAAGAGTGTTTTATGGATATTTGAAGCAGGTATTCATGCTAATGCAATTCTTAAATTGGCAGGGGTATGGTTTGTTTCAGATGTTATATAGTACTAAGCACCTCCTGCTGTTACAGAAACATTATTCTGGGTTAAGATGTTGGAAACATTGAGAGGACAGAAGCATATTTTCCAAGACGTTAAATCACAGACCATCTTGAAAATATGAGAATGTTTATGTCTGTTTTACTCTGGGGTAAAGTGGCTACTATATACTGTGAGGAGGGGATGTGAGAGCATGAGAAATTGACATTGACAGTTAGCTAAGAAGTTGTACCTGGACTTACCTGTCTGCCTCCTGCAGTCATTTGTGTGTTTGCACTGACTAGAGGGTGGTTAACATGACGCAAGTTTAGGACTTTGTTTCTGTTTGATTTTGTTTCACAAAAACAAAACTGAGGTAATTTATTACAGGTGTTTGGGGTATGCTTTCTTTTTTCTTTTTTGTATCCAGCATGATTTAGGGTAATGAGGATGGCCAGGGATGACCTCACAGTAGTGTTATTATAGTTGAGAGCTGATATTTCCTCCTCGTGTGTGGATACAGATGCTTGAATAGTCAGAGGAATATTCTAGAAGCTGAAAGAATGGATGTGAATCCTTTACAAGACAGGTGCTAAAGTGCTGGAGAAAGGTGACCATCCTTTTCTTCTTCTGTTATGGTAAAGAAAGGAAATAAACAGTATGTTCTCTTCTTCCCCTATCTCCCTGCCTTGTCCTTATGAGATCCTAACTGATGATTCTCTGTGGAATCAGGACAGAGGTGTAATTTGCTGATGTCGTTCCCAGTGAATAGTGGTTATGCAGACCCACTCCTCTCTGAGTGTGAGACAAGAGTAGCAGGTTGAGTGGATAACCAGTATGTATGAATATGCACCCATTTGTTTGGGTTAAGAGGGCTTATGCAGCTGTCTATACTGGGAACATCCTTAGTCAGATGTTACTGCAATCAAGTGAGAGAAATTATGTAAATCACTATCAGGAAGAGACCTCTGCTTTCTGCCTCTCACAGTGTTTCTGTGATAACCTACTGGTGTTCTGGAAGGGTGGTGGTTACTGATCTCAAAGCAGTTCCTGTAAGAACTCAGATTTTCCCATGTGTGTCTTATTTTGTTCTTTGGGGATGTATTGCAAGTTTTGATTGCATTTCATGTCTTAGGTTTGAGATTTGACTCCAGGTGATTTCTACCATAGCATCAACATTTCCAAGTTCAATTCTAAGATTTCTCAGGCTTTCTTTCTTCCTCTGCCCAGAGGCTGTCAAGACTTGTCTTTGGAGGTCTCCAAAAGCTGCTTGGACATGGGTCTGGGCATACTGCTCTGAGCGTTGCTGCTTGAGCAGGGGTTGGGCCAAATGGAACCTGAGGTCCTTTCTCACTTTAGTCACTCCATGTTTGTATGTTTCTCTTGTCAGATAGAAAATTACTATGCTTTTAAGTTGTAGATGCTGATTTTGTTTCTTTCTTTGACTTGCACAGTAGTCTGTTACTTCCAGTTCTGTCAGAGGATAATGGAGAGTGATGTACTGTGTTCCACTTTACTTCGACTTCTAGATGACTTTTAGCATGTGTTGCTGTGCAGATGTGATTGGGCATGTAAAATGGATATGTGACTGTGTATAAAAGGGATGTCTGTCTGTGGTTGCTGCCAGAGTTTCTTTCTGAGGTGAGAATTGATTGAGGAGCTTGCCAAGATGCTGCTTTTCAGTGAAGTTGAGAACTTCTAGTTTTATACCTGTTGACATGCATTTGTCAATAAATATATTGATGTATTAATATCAATATACATACAATAAATACATTAATATATAAATAAATCTTACTGTTTGCTGTGTAGGTGATTCTTCATCCAGTCCCTTGGACAACTTCAGTTGTAATACAGTATTTCCAGATTAATTAGTTTTTCTCTAACGAGGCATAACTGAATTGCCCTAGGATAATGTTTACTGACAGTTTTAGTGCAGTTTTTTTTTTTTGGTGCTTTTCTGCTTCAGTATTAGCCTGGACAACATGGGATTTTTTTTGTGTGTGTGTATGTATGTGTGTGTGTTTTCAGTCCTTAGACTGGTGTATCTACCTCTGTCAAACAACTTAATTTGCCCTTTACACTATCTTGCAAAGGTGTACACCACCTCCAAGATGTCAGTGGCATCAAAAAGTGCTGCTTGCTGTACGGAACCAGAGAACAAGATCTATGTGTGGGGTAGGCTGTGGTAAACTCTTATTCCTTAAAAAAGGAGCTGAGTCTCCTGTGTTCAACACATACACAGCCTACAGAAAGGGAGGAATCTATTCATGGATGGAAGCTATGATAGGTATGGCATAGCATAGCATGAAACTTCTTTGAAGGTTTAACTAACTTGGATGAGATGATGTACAGTGAGGTGCATCATTAAGGTAAAGGGGTTAGCTATCCAAAATGCTTCTGTTGTATGTAAAGAGAACTTGATCAAAAGAGTTGTATAACCTTCAAGAAGAGTGGGTGGGGAACTTGAGAAGCTGTCTGATCACTCTGTGGCTGCTGGTCTGGAGGCAAGGCATCTGCCTGTAAGCGCTTTTATTTCAGGGATTTGAAGAGGCTAGCCAGTAAGGACACGGGTTTTGGAGTTATTCTTATAAAAGTATATTAACTGCAGAGATCTGTTTAGGTTAAATCAAGACTGACTTTTTTTTTTTTTTTTTTGCTATTGCATTTTAACAATGCACGTGGATGAGTGTGCTTTCTAAAAATAAAATGTAACAAGCATATCTTTAAGTCCACTTAAGTTGATGCTTAGCTGTATTTTAAAATAAAAAGTGTATACTTCTAAGTGCTAGGTGAATGTCCGCTTTAGGATGTGCTTGGTACATGAATGCTGGACAAGTTCAGCTATATGCTGAGATAGGTGAGAACTTGCATGTTGTTCATTAGTTTATTCAAAAAAAAAAAAATACACTTGATATGTAACTGCTTTTAAAGTCTGTTTCCTTTGGGAATGGGGATTAAATATTTTCTGTATCTTTCAACAGGAGGATGTATGTGTCTCACTAGCACCAGGAGAAGGGTACACACCTGAACCGATGGAATTTCATCACCTAAATGAGATAGACATGAAGCTTCAAGTACTACTGTCTAATGGAGATTCTTCTGCAATTTCTAGCTCTTGCTCAAATCCTCCAAGCCAAATTTATCAGGTATGTTACAGAAAAGAGCTTTAAACAAGGAATTTGATATGCAAAAATTGATATTTCAGATATTTCAATCTGTAAAATGGTCTCAGAATTTTGGTCATCATGATAGCGTATTATCTATGATAATTATCTTTGGGTATTAGAATTTGGTTTCTTCTTATCTCATGATTCCAGAAGTGAACTGGAAGATAAAATGGTGTTAAAGCCTGTAGAACATGGATTGAGATCTGTCTTTTTTTTTTTTTTTTTTAAATTTTTTGTCTTTTTCCCTTTTCATCAGTATTAGGAGGCAATAAAGTCTCAGCCTTGAGAAATGTTTGTTTGAATTTTGTACATCAAAGACCAAATTTTCCAGTGTCCTAGGAGTCTTGTCCATGGTGTATGATGGGGGAAGTAACTACATAAAATACCATGAATCCTGCTTTTACTTATTTGCACAAATCTTGTTCACTTTATTAAAATGTACAGTTCATGGCCAGAACAAACAAAAATGTAATAACATTTTATTGCCAGTTTTGTATTGACTTACTTCTGGGCTTTATTTAGGGCTTATTTGACATGAAGTAATATTTTATATTGCTGTAAGTTCCAGAGGAGCCACAATTCGAAGCTGATCGTTTACCTCCTCGCGTTTAATATGTGAAACGGCAACTCCCTCTAGTGGTTAATCACTAGGCAAATTTAGTTGTTACCTGCGCTGTTGCTTAAGGACCTGAACCCGACAAAGATGGCTGGATCTTGAGCTTACTAAGAGACATCACCTTGAAACTGGTGATACTGCCTGTGATAATGAGCGCTTAGTTTGGGAATAAACAAAGTTTGTTTGGTTTGAATGATTGTTACTTAGCATTCTTCTGAGGTCAGAACTCTGAAGTATTTGAATAGAAATTTGCATTTGTGTATATACTTGTTGAAAACACTAATACATTACTTTTTTGAATAATATCAGAATTAACAACCACAAAAAAAAAAAAAAAAAAAAAAGGCAGTTGATTTTTTAAATGACCCATACACAGGAAAAAGCAGTTATCCTTCAACTTTGTTTTGCAGAAAGCTTTTTATATACTGTAGAACTGGGAAACAGGATTCTGTTTGTCTTTTTGTTGTTCAGATAAACTACAACATGTGAGACATTTTAGTGAGTTACCAAAGAACAGAACTACTTATATATGGCTTTATAAGTTTGAGATAAACAGAAGAAACTTAAGTTGAAGTGGATAGGAAGCTTTAGCTATTTAAAACTGGGTTTAAGAGGTGACTAATAGCATACATCCAAAACAGCAGCGTGCAGTTGTCTAATTCCATAAGTGTCATGATTTCATGCCTTTCCAGCTAACACCAAAATTCCTTGTACACCTGTATTGCTGCTTTTCTGCATCTTCAGAGCTGTTGCTCTCGTGAGAGAACTGGGTGCCTGGTGGGTACCATAGTTTCATTGCCAATCTCACATTAGAGAATTCAATGCTGAGTTCTTCATGATGCCTAATTTCATAGGTGCAGTCTGATTGTATCTGGCTCTGTGACATGACTGGGCTTGTACATATTTAATGTTTTCAAAGGTAAGTGGAGGAGAAAATGGCTGTGTCAACTTTCAGAAACCTGTCTGCTTACTGTGGAAACTTTGTACTGGATCTAGCTTTTAGTTCAACATTCTTAACTGTGATTATTTGTACCTTGATACAATCACTTCAGTACATATATGGAACAGTGAGAGCAGGTCCAGTTCTGGATTTGCTTGTGTGAATTCATTCTAAACATCTTTTGTTTCCAAGTCCCTTAAACAGTTGCTTGTTCAAAAAGCAGGAAACAACATGCTTCAGTAGCTGAAAAATTAGCAACTATTTGAATCTAGAGAACTTTATGTCAATATGCATATTTTTTACATGTTCTAAGCTCATCACTGCTCACGGTCTTCTGAAACAGCCATGACGGTCTCAGTTGATGTCCTTTAACATTGTTATAAACTAGAAGTTTTCATCATTTTTTTAAAAAACAACTTTTAATCTTAAAGCATCAGTTCTGATATCTGAAAGTAGGTGGGCCATGGAGAAAAACCAGAATTCTTTGTAGTGAATATCTTTTGGAGGCTGATGAGGGGCAAACTATCTGTGGTATCCATAGTATCCATTATTATGCTAACTCTTCTCTTGAACGTGGCATTTTTGTCTTATTTTGCAGCTGTCCAGATGTCATCTGGATAGTTAAATTATCTTTTATATATGTTATCTTGAAGATAAAGTGCATTTCTGTTTAGATTTCTGCTATCTTCTTTTTAAAAACAAAAAAACCAAACAATTAAAAAAAAAAAACAAACGACAAAAAGAAATTCAGCTGGACCTGTATCAGTGTCTTTTTCATCACTGATTTGTTATCTTTTTGTACTTTCAGTAATGCTGAAACTTTTTCTGAACATGTCTAGAGTTGTTACAGGAAATAATTCTGATTTGTAAAGTGGAGAACATTCCTTCTGATTCCATGAGGTGGAATTTTCATCTGTGTAGTTGAGTATAATGCACTAGCGATGGGGAATATTGGAAAAAAAATTAATGCATAACCATCTGCTTATGTTTTTGTTTAGAATTTTAGCAGCAATTCAAATGAAAATAGCTTGAGTTGCTTATTGCAAAGAAGCACATTCTTTTCTTCCAATAATTTCATTAGTATAACTTTCAAAGAGCAAACAATCACCATTGGCTCAATGGGGGGGAAGCTTCCTGCTGGTTATAGATAGATGCATTGGCAGGATATAGGAAGTATTCTCCAACTCTGAAATCTTTAACAACTGGATTCAATTATTGTACATTACCATAGCTTAGCTGTTAGAGAGAAGCGTACAGATTCATCTTTTTGTGCAATCAGGCCAGCTGGACTCAGAATGCTTTTCCATGACTAATGTTTCTTTTACATGGAAATGTTTCTCATCACAACTTAATTTCTCTCTGAAAAGTTTCTTTGTTTTGGTGCCAACTTAATTAAAAATTTTAAAAATGCTTTTGTCTTACTCACTGTTTTTTGAAAGAACAGATTAAATTGAATATAATCCTAGAAGAGACAGGAAAATGGTAGGATGAAAGAATATGAATTGTAAGATTGTGTATGATGAATACAGTTACCAACTTGAACAACTGGAAAACCACCTGAAAATAAAATGAAATGGAGGCTGTGATTTAAGAAACAATATCTATTCATTCTTACCTTATGAAGATAATTACTTGCATGTTGTTCGCTATCTTGAGTTCTTTCATATCCAATTGGCTTCGTTTTGTTAGAGAAATAATTCTATTGTTCAATTACAGCGCAAAACTTTAGTTAACAGTTTGAATAATTACTCAGAATGGAAGATTCTGAACTCATGCTGATATTTTCATTAATGAACTACTGTATAGCCTGCATTCCATGCCTCCTCTTCATCAAAACAGATGACTTTTAAAGCTCTCTCTTCTTTAAGTATATTTCATTAGGTGGCTGTTTAGTTTTTAATTTTAAGAATTTTGTAAAAAAAAAAAAAAAAAAAAAAAAAAAAAGCAAAACAAACTTAACCACTTCAAATACTGGATATTTCTGTTTACACTACAGTCATTACAGCTTTAGAAGTTGCTATGTGTAATACTTTTATTTTCTACATCTTAGTTGGTTTATAGGTCTTAATATCTAATGAAGAAAAACAAAATTTTTGAAGCATTTGAAACATTGACAGTGAAATATTTCTCATGTGCTGCCTTTCATTCAAATATCTTCAGAAAAAAAGATAAGAAATGAGAGAGTGGAGAAAAGCTGTATTAACTTGGCTTGAACGGTGTGAATTCTGATCAGTTACTATTCAGTGATGAAATAAATGAGACTGTAAGAACTCCTGTGGAAACAGTGGTTTACCCCTCCACAGTGTATGATATGAGCTGATTAGGAACAAGTATGAAAAGAATACGGAGTGAAACAGAAAAAAAAATCACTATGCTACTGTACAAATCTTGTGTTACCATGTAGCTTGATAGTTGCTCCCTGAGGTCTTCAGATCTCATAACCAGATTAGAAGAAATAGAAATCTCATTACCAGAATGTTAGAAGTGTGGAATGGTATCTATACAAGAACTGACTTAGCTACATTCTTCAATTTGGAAAAATGTGTAAGAGGAAGTGTGAAGTATGCAAAATAATGCTTGTCAGAGAATAAGCACTAACCGCTTTTTACCATCTCATCCAATGCAAGAACTGGTAGAATCAAATGAAACCAGGAAGTGGCAGATTCAAACAACTGAAATGTGTTTATAGCAACTATGACTCGGCCAGAAGCCATTGTGGATGCAAAAGCATACGTTGTTCAAAATGCAAGTGAACACATTTATAGAACAAAGGTCTTTCAAAGACTGCTCTGTGTCAAAGTGCAGTCTTTGTTGTGGAAGTAGATCCATGAACTACAATTGATTTAGTCTGGGGTAGAACACTGAGAAATTATCACTACAGGTTGGCTCTATTTCTATTCCATTCTGTACATATCCCTTGTAAGGATCCTTGTAAGGATCTCCTTGCTGGAGATAGGCTAATGTTGGAAACAGCCTTTCTTATACTTTTGGTTTATTACAATTTTTTTTTCTGAAGACTTCATCAAGATCGCTGTAAAAAAAATACTCTTTGTTATTCACAGAGGCTTACTTTTCAATGACGAAAATGCTATAACAACTGCAGTTTCAGAATGGAATTCAATGAAAATGTTCTCAAAGCTCTCTTTTCAAGAACTTAGAATAATTTATAGTTAATTTTACGTTGTCAATTTGTGCCATCCCCTGTCTTTCCTTCCCATCCCCTTCCTGAAGCTACAGGGAAAGGTGTATTAGTGATATATTTTCTTCAACTGCATTTTATAGATTTTTTTACTCTGACCTTTAAAGAGTAAGACATTTCAGGAAAATAGTGCAAGGCTTTCCAGCTTCATGTTTTCCTCTAGTTATTAGCTTCCATTCTCTATCCCCAGTGGTTTCAAGAATTATTTCACTCATATTAAAATCCCTGGAAGAATAAAGTCATACAAAAGCAGTCTATCTTACTAGAGGAAGATTGGATGTTTGTTTTGGTCTCCTTTGCTGACGTTGTGTTTATATTGCAGTTATAAAGATCCTATCCTTGTTTCGTTTGTTAGTTAACACAAGTTTAAATAAGTCCACTGTTTTATTTAATATTCTGCCATGTAGTTTTCTTACAATTGGGCATTGTGTTTAATGATCTCTTGCTATATTTAGAAGCCAAACTTTATAAACAATCAGTATTAACAAATCTTGGCTTTAGGTGTTCTGCATTAAACTTAAACTCAGTTTAGATGAATTCTAGTCACTATTAGATTCTGCCGCTTATATCTATGTCTGTTGGAAGAAAAATCTCGGATTGTGGAACAACCAACTGTTGCTGGTTGCAAACATAACACAGTGCAATCTTTGAATATTTAAGTTTATTTTCAGACACAGTGGTTTAAATCTGAGAGCTCATAGCTGTTTGTTTTTTTTGGATGTTCAGAAAAATTGTTTTCAAATACTTCAATTTTTTTCATATGTTGCAGTTGAGAAACTGCAGAGATGAATTTCCTTTCCAATTAGACACACTTTCTGTATTGTTTTCCTTGTGTGTGTTTATTAAACTGCTGTTTTTCATAAATGATTACTCATGTCCCTTTGGATTGAATTGACCAACAGGTTTTTTATAATTATTATTCAAATTATTTGGATTCTTATATAGGATCTTTGATCTACAATAGAAAACCCTGCTTTTTTTCCAACTTCAGTGTAACTTTGCCATTTGTTTTTGGCAAATATTTGTCATTTTCAATAATCTAAATTCAGTTCTGTTCTTGCATGTAATAATACTTCATTGAACTACGAATGTGTTCAGCGTTGATATTAACTGCAAAATTTGATTCAAAACTACTGTAGGATATGAGAATGTGTACCCAAGAGTATACTGACAGTTGTACATCTAACTTGCACTTGAACACAGAGGTATTTTTTTAAATTTACTGTGATGTCCAGGAAACTAGGCCCACAGTCATTTCAGTTCTGATTCTTTCATTCTCTTCTGAGAGTTGTCAGCAATGGCCTAATTCCGATCCCGTTATAATTGGCAGGGAGTGAGCTTCTGAACCTCTGCTTCTCAGTGCATTTTTATGGTTCTAATAGAATTTAAGAATCAAAGAAATTCCTCTTTGAGTGTGACAAAGACTTCTTACTGAAGTAAGTCCAGCCTAATGTTTAGCTATTGGATTTGAAAATATGCTTAATAACAATCATACATTTGCCAGATTTGAATCTAACATGTTATTCTAAAGATTTCCATGTTTTCCTCATGTAAATCGAAAGGATGTTCTTCAAGCTTTGAAGGAATAAAAAGTCATGTGTTTAATTTCTGCCTATCCTTCTTTTTATCAGGAGTCTCTGGTTTATGCAAACAGAAGCCTGGAAGTAGTTCCAGGTGAAAAGGTTCTACGAGACAATAAGGAATATCGAGATCAACAAAACCGTCTGAAAGAAATAGATCGTCAGCTGAAATCTTTAGAGAGAAATTTTGTAAGTCTCCTTCTTTATTTGTCATTTTTTTCTTTTTTCTTTTTTTCTACTTCTTCACTTTGAAAACTTTGAAATTTATCACACCTCGCACCTTTGCAACAAAATCTAATTCTGAAACCTTTTGTAAATTCCTGAAAGGATTTTTTAAGGATTTTATATTTTTTAAGGATTTTATAGTTCAGTATTTGTTGGAGGACTAAGTCTGGTAAGAATATGGTGTGATATAGTTCTACTGAATTCATCTAGTGTATTTTTGTGCTTAATTTTCATTTGATGCATGGATTTCTTAGAAGCAAAAGCCATTAAAATATGAGCATTCGAGGAGAATGGTGGTAAAAAAAAAAAATTACTCTTTTAGGACAAATACATCTAATCTCTGTTACTACTTCAAGTGAAAAGTGAATATGGAACATACAACTTAAAATTCATGAGGGTCCTATTATTAACCTCTCAGGCTGAAGTAAACTAAGTCATAGAGTCAAAATTGACAAGTCCAAACTTGCGGAACTACGTGCCTTACTTAAATAGTATATTACGATTCTTTTCCTTTCAATGAGTATTATTTATTACATTACTCAAGTTACAGTAAGGAAATACAACTAAAAATCTAGTCACAGTGAAACCTCAAAGTCTTGATTTTATGGTATTATTTTAGTCCTCTTTGGTGCACTCTTTGTAAGTGTGCTGTTTAATTTGTACTGTTTAATCTTAAAGAGCTATGTAACAATTTGTACAGAAAATAACTAGGGAGAAAATATATAAAATATTCAAAGCTAAATGAAGTCCTAAGATGGTATTGTTGTCATTTGGTCTGAAAACCAATGTTAGCATTTGCTTATATGTTGGATCCCTCATAGGTCTTTTTACGGGCAGAGAATGAAGGTCTCCAAGTCTTTTTTTTATTTTGATTTTTTTATTTTAATATATAAACCTTTGTGCAAAACTTTGACGTCTTGCCTTACTCACGTGGGATCTTTAATGAAACCGGTGAAGGCTCAAAAAAACCTTACCATGTTACCCAATTTTTGGCCACTAGTGCTGCTTAGTATACGTGTGCTCTCAAGTTGTGAGCATCTTTAGTGTTATGCTTCTGCTTAGAGGTAAGATGGCTTTTTTTTTTTTTTTTAATTTTT
>VXAB01011055.1:25389-88581 GCA_013399175.1 Odontophorus gujanensis
TTTTTTTTTTAATTTTTTCCTCTCCAAAGAAGGTACTATGTGGGGAAGACACACTAGTTCAGCAGTGTATGAGAAAACAAAGTGATGTGAAAACTAGCATGGATAGAATCATAGAATGGCTTGGATTGGAAGGAACTCCAAGGATCAAGTTCCAACTCTCCTGCCACAGGCAGGGCCACCAGCCTGCAGATCTGGTGGCCCAGGGCCCCATCCAACCTGGTCTTAAACATCTCCAGGAATGGAGCATCCACAACCTCTCCGAGCAGCCTGTTCCAGCACCTCAGCTCTCACTCTGTGAAGAACTTCCCCCTGATATCTAATCTAAACCTTCCCTCCTTGAGCTTAAAACCATTCCCACTTGTCCTATTGTCCTACCCTTGCAAAAAGTTGATTCCTCTCCTGTTTATAATCTGCTTTTAAATACTGGAAGGCTGCAATGAGGTCTTCTTGCAGCCTTCTCCAGGCTGAATAAAGTCAGCTCCCTCAGCCTTATCTTCGTAACAACCTGAAAAAGCTGAACCTAGATACCCTGAATATTTTGCTACTTGCAATACTATTATATATTATTATTGCAATATTTTGCTATTTGCAAGAGGTATCAGTACCAGTAATAGAGATGAAACAGTTATGCACGTGAAAAAGTTGGTAACTGCAGTCAGTAAGCGTGAGTAAGTAATGTTTGATCAAACTGATTGCTTTCTGTGATGCAATGTCTAGATTTACCTGATAAACTAGAGGGTAGGAGTGCCACTAACCTGGACTCTAGGCTAGGGAAAGGACTGACAAGATCCTTAAGAAATTCATCAAGGACAAATGCAGAGGTCCACACTGGAGAGGAATAACTCTCAACATTGGCATAAACTGAAGTCTGATTGGCCAGTGAGCAGTCTGATGAAAAGGACCCGAAATCTTTGCAAACTACCTGTGAGCTGGCAGCATGCCTTGCAGAAATGAAGGGTAACAGACTGTTTGACTGTATGAGCATGAGCGTAGTTAAGAGAGTAAGGTAACAACTACACTTGTTTACTCGCTACTCTTTAGACTTTGTTTGGAGTATTGCATCCAGGACAGAGCTGTAGTATCTTTACTGATTTACTTGATGGGAGAACAAGAGAACATAGTTCATAAATTGAAATACAGAGCTTCCAACCAAATTTAAAAAAAAAAAAAAAAAAAAAAAAAAGCTAGAAAAGCCAACCACTCGATTTCTCTTTTATATTTCACAGGTTTGAACGACCTGTTATCTTTGCTGGCACACTCGACAGATATTCGAATTCTCCTAAGCTGTGTATCTTCAAATCTTCAGGCTTTTGTCATCCAGGTATAAAATTAATCTACCAATTTCAGAAAAGGAAGAGTGATCACACCATTTATCCCTTTACACTCTGTNTAAAATATTCAAAGCTAAATGAAGTCCTAAGATGGTATTGTTGTCATTTGGTCTGAAAACCAATGTTAGCATTTGCTTATATGTTGGATCCCTCATAGGTCTTTTTACGGGCAGAGAATGAAGGTCTCCAAGTCTTTTTTTTATTTTGATTTTTTTATTTTAATATATAAACCTTTGTGCAAAACTTTGACGTCTTGCCTTACTCACGTGGGATCTTTAATGAAACCGGTGAAGGCTCAAAAAAACCTTACCATGTTACCCAATTTTTGGCCACTAGTGCTGCTTAGTATACGTGTGCTCTCAAGTTGTGAGCATCTTTAGTGTTATGCTTCTGCTTAGAGGTAAGATGGCTTTTTTTTTTTTTTTTAATTTTTNAGCATAGTGTAAGGTTGTTTTTTTTTTTTTTTTTTTAATTTTTTCCTCTCCAAAGAAGGTACTATGTGGGGAAGACACACTAGTTCAGCAGTGTATGAGAAAACAAAGTGATGTGAAAACTAGCATGGATAGAATCATAGAATGGCTTGGATTGGAAGGAACTCCAAGGATCAAGTTCCAACTCTCCTGCCACAGGCAGGGCCACCAGCCTGCAGATCTGGTGGCCCAGGGCCCCATCCAACCTGGTCTTAAACATCTCCAGGAATGGAGCATCCACAACCTCTCCGAGCAGCCTGTTCCAGCACCTCAGCTCTCACTCTGTGAAGAACTTCCCCCTGATATCTAATCTAAACCTTCCCTCCTTGAGCTTAAAACCATTCCCACTTGTCCTATTGCTGTCTACCCTTGCAAAAAGTTGATTCCTCTCCTGTTTATAATCTGCTTTTAAATACTGGAAGGCTGCAATGAGGTCTTCTTGCAGCCTTCTCCAGGCTGAATAAAGTCAGCTCCCTCAGCCTTATCTTCGTAACAACCTGAAAAAGCTGAACCTAGATACCCTGAATATTTTGCTACTTGCAATACTATTATATATTATTATTGCAATATTTTGCTATTTGCAAGAGGTATCAGTACCAGTAATAGAGATGAAACAGTTATGCACGTGAAAAAGTTGGTAACTGCAGTCAGTAAGCGTGAGTAAGTAATGTTTGATCAAACTGATTGCTTTCTGTGATGCAATGTCTAGATTTACCTGATAAACTAGAGGGTAGGAGTGCCACTAACCTGGACTCTAGGCTAGGGAAAGGACTGACAAGATCCTTAAGAAATTCATCAAGGACAAATGCAGAGGTCCACACTGGAGAGGAATAACTCTCAACATTGGCATAAACTGAAGTCTGATTGGCCAGTGAGCAGTCTGATGAAAAGGACCCGAAATCTTTGCAAACTACCTGTGAGCTGGCAGCATGCCTTGCAGAAATGAAGGGTAACAGACTGTTTGACTGTATGAGCATGAGCGTAGTTAAGAGAGTAAGGTAACAACTACACTTGTTTACTCGCTACTCTTTAGACTTTGTTTGGAGTATTGCATCCAGGACAGAGCTGTAGTATCTTTACTGATTTACTTGATGGGAGAACAAGAGAACATAGTTCATAAATTGAAATACAGAGCTTCCAACCAAATTTAAAAAAAAAAAAAAAAAAAAAAAAAAGCTAGAAAAGCCAACCACTCGATTTCTCTTTTATATTTCACAGGTTTGAACGACCTGTTATCTTTGCTGGCACACTCGACAGATATTCGAATTCTCCTAAGCTGTGTATCTTCAAATCTTCAGGCTTTTGTCATCCAGGTATAAAATTAATCTACCAATTTCAGAAAAGGAAGAGTGATCACACCATTTATCCCTTTACACTCTGTCAGAAGTTTGCAGGAGCTACACTGTATACTAACAACATGACCAGACTGCAGATTTGCATAGATAAAATTTATGCATGCTGCAGAAAAAGGGAGAATTAATTGGCATACAAAAAATTCCATCTGTGCAAACAACTACAAATGTATTTCTATGCATATATCCACTTTGGTGATTTCAGTGTCTGGTTTCATTTTGTAGACACACTCTGTTACACCGCCTTATAAATCAAGATCTATAAGAAAAATGTCCATGTAAATAAAGAGAACACTTAATGACTCCTGGAATTGTTGATTTATGAAACTGTTGGTTTTCAGCAGATTGTAGGAGAGTGATAAATTCCAGCACAGTGGTTCTACCTCTCGTGAAAGATTCAAGTATGCTCATCCTTGCATATAGACATCTCCCTAGGTTACCAGTTCTTGCACCCCTTGTCCATCAGGGATTCAGAATTAGTAGCTTGATAGCACCGCTGCACTCTGTCAGCTGGACAGACCAATGGATTTGAGGCTGGGGGGTGGTTAATGTCTTTTTTAGTATTATTTTTCTGAAGAAGAATAAAAATCCATGAGGGTAGTTAAACACAGAAAAAGGTTACCCAGAAGGGCGGAGANCAGCCTGCAGATCTGGTGGCCCAGGGCCCCATCCAACCTGGTCTTAAACATCTCCAGGAATGGAGCATCCACAACCTCTCTGAGCAGCCTGTTCCAGCACCTCAGCTCTCACTCTGTGAAGAACTTCCCCCTGATATCTAATCTAAACCTTCCCTCCTTGAGCTTAAAACCATTCCCACTTGTCCTATTGTCCTACCCTTGCAAAAAGTTGATTCCTCTCCTGTTTATAATCTGCTTTTAAATACTGGAAGGCTGCAATGAGGTCTTCTTGCAGCCTTCTCCAGGCTGAATAAAGTCAGCTCCCTCAGCCTTATCTTCGTAACAACCTGAAAAAGCTGAACCTAGATACCCTGAATATTTTGCTACTTGCAATACTATTATATATTATTATTGCAATATTTTGCTATTTGCAAGAGGTATCAGTACCAGTAATAGAGATGAAACAGTTATGCACATGAAAAAGTTGGTAACTGCAGTCAGTAAGCGTGAGTAAGTAATGTTTGATCAAACTGATTGCTTTCTGTGATGCAATGTCTAGATTTACCTGATAAACTAGAGGGTAGGAGTGCCACTAACCTGGACTCTAGGCTAGGGAAAGGACTGACAAGATCCTTAAGAAATTCATCAAGGACAAATGCAGAGGTCCACACTGGAGAGGAATAACTCTCAACATTGGCATAAACTGAAGTCTGATTGGCCAGTGAGCAGTCTGATGAAAAGGACCCGAAATCTTTGCAAACTACCTGTGAGCTGGCAGCATGCCTTGCAGAAATGAAGGGTAACAGACTGTTTGACTGTATGAGCATGAGCGTAGTTAAGAGAGTAAGGTAACAACTACACTTGTTTACTCGCTACTCTTTAGACTTTGTTTGGAGTATTGCATCCAGGACAGAGCTGTAGTATCTTTACTGATTTACTTGATGGGAGAACAAGAGAACATAGTTCATAAATTGAAATACAGAGCTTCCAACCAAATTTAAAAAAAAAAAAAAAAAAAAGCTACCTCTAAGGTTAATTCAGAATGGGAAACAGGTTGCCTGGAGAGACTGTGACAAAGCCATCCTTAAAAATATTGCAGACCTAACTGAACAAAACAGCAAACTGTTGGGTATGATCTCAGAGCTGACCTTGCTTTGAGCAAGAGGTTGGACTAGAAATGTCTTTCTATTCCCTTTATCCTGGTGTTTTCTTGATTCCACAAGAGGAAGGAACAAGAATTTTTATACATTTAATAGGTGGTAATTTTTTTATTATCACTGCATCAAAAGGAAGAAAGGTAGTTTTTTAATGGCTGTATATTGTATAAATCAACTTCTTCTTTGTAGACAAAAAATCCATATAGTCCACTTTTGGCTTCAGTAGTGGGCTTACTTTCTGCAGTAATCAGAGTTAAGATAAATATTATTCCCGTTGTCTTTTATTGCCCTCTGAAAGAAATCTTCAGTACAGATCAAGTGGTTTAGAGCTTAGATAGCAGCATGACTGCAGTGGTATAATCTTATTTCCTGATAGTGCTGTAGCTACAGTTGCAAAACCTTCTGCTGCTGTTTAAGTATGCGATGTTAGTGCTGGCTCTACTGGAATGATGAGACATTTAGCAAATGTAAGGCTGACACGGATACAACCATGTGCATTCTGATTTTTGCACTGAAGAAAATTAAAGCAGCCAATTAAACCACGTTCTTACTGGCATAAATTATTTTTACATACTTGCAGTGTATGGAAATAAGATACTGGATGAGAGGGCTGTCAGTGATCTGTTTAGAGACCATTCACTTGCATGTGTGCCACAAGAGTGAATAAACATATTTAGCTCTTTTCTGCTCTTTTCTCAAAATACTGAAACAATAGTAGAACTTCCTTTTAATGATTGTCTCTACTATGTTACCATTAGTTAAAAAATGGGTGGCAAATAACTTGAAGAATTATGTAGAACTTCAGTATATTGAGTAGGCTGATGGGTAGGCAGATACAGCAAGTCTGTGTATTGTCATCTTTTCCTGATCGTTGACCTTTATGTCGCTTTTTATCACCACTGACCTTGTTAATGAACCAAACACAATCTGAGGAAGTGCGTCTGTGAACTGTGCTGGTCTCCAATAGGCCTGGGAAATGCAATGAACTGCTGACTCATTCAAAAGTTTTGAATATAAATGGGTTTGTTCCAAGACTTGATCAGATTGTAACAGTATATTTTGTTATCAGTCTACTTTCAAAATTTTCAACATAGTGGACATTTTTCTTTGGCTAGACTGTGTATTGGAACTCTGAACTGATTGACTGTAGTACCAAAAGGTGCTACTTTCCTAGCTTTGTGTATTTAATACCATATAGTCTTATTTCTGGAAAATGCAGTTATTACTAAGGAAGACTGGGTGAAATAGAATGGTATCTCCTCATGCAAGATAGTGGCATATTTCCAAAATATTTCAGGAGCTAACATTTATGATTCAATAGGTGGCACTCTTTGCTATATGTCAGCGGAGGAATGCCTAGGCATGGTTCTAAGGAATGCTATACTTGTGAAAATGTCATTTCTGGTTGTAAAGTACAGGTTGTGAGAGATCTCTCATTTCTGGCAAGATACCAGCTATGCAGCTTCTAAAGTTCAGGTAACTTTCTAGCTTAGCTAATTAAATTGTTTAAAATTCATGCATTTAAAGGTCTTTACTCTTTCCTAAACCACTGTAATTCTCTGTGTAAAACTGGAAACAAATGGTATGAGTGGAGGAAATGATCTGTCAGAAGTTAGGAATGCTACTTCTGAATGTAGGGCTGTATTGGGCTTTGTTGTTTTTAGGTACAGGATTTGAAAATTGCAGATATACTCTGTCCTCATGGAGGAAGAATACATTCATAATATTTCTGGTGCAGGCTATTTAGTGGATTCTGGCTTCTGAAATTATCGTGTTTATGGATCCCTCTACTACGCTTTATCTTATATATCCTGTTCTATGGTTTCAGCAATGACAGAGTCCACAAAGGCTGGAAGATAAGATTTAAATCATTACAAAGATAAGGCTACAATCATTATAAAAAACACTACCACAACAGAAAATCTACTGAAGTATATGCTTGAAGTAAAGAAACTTTGGGGTTTGCACTCAGAGTTTCTCCTTTACTTTGAAAAAATTGTCCCCAGTGAATTAATATACAAAGAATGTATTGTATACACTGTTGAAATGCATTGTGAAATTTCAGTCTAACTGAAATGTGTCTGTACTGTGGTTTCTGGGCCCTTGTTGAGTTTCTTTTTAGGCTTTAGTTTGACCTTAGTTCACTTGTTCTTCATTTGAAACCATGGCTGACTCTCTCCACATTCTTTCATCTTTCAGTTTCCTGGAAACCATTGAGCTTATCTTTGTTTGGTGAATTGCATTGTTAACTGCTGCTTCAAAAAATGTTCAGCTGCCAAATGCGTGTTGCTGAGCATTAATGAAAAGAATTTTATATAGAAAGAATAATAAGTGTTGTTATTTTTCAATTGTAGCTTCTACTAGTCAGCCATTTGTGATAATCCAGTAGCATGTTTGGTGAGGTACTGAATTTCTTCATAGCAGATAGTAGGTTTAAATGCATGTCCAAGCAAGCTGCTAAGATAATTTCACCTTTGCTGAGTATAGGATATTAATTCAAATGTCTTACCCTGGAGGCTCATTCCTTGATGCCAAAAATAAGCTGCAGATGCTTCTTTTGTTGTCTTTGTTAAATATATAAATTCAAATATCTTTCAAATATGTTTTGTGTATATTTTATATATATATAATGCATTTATATATTGTATTACATTATATTATACTGTATATTTTATTATATATACACACACACCTGTGTATGTATTAACGTTAGTTAATCATTAGTGTGTCTGAGAAACTGGTACTTAAAAAAAAAAAAAGCTTTCTTCCCGTGAGTTCTTTTAAACCACAAATTAAATTTGATTTGGGTTAATCTTAAATGTATCTGCAGATGCCTGTGCATCCCTAGCAATTTTTTTCACAAGTTTAGGAAATTCGTGGCCAAATACTGTATATAGTTGTTAATTACTCATGCGACGATGTGGAATGAAAATACAAAGATGGTAAATATCACTAATAGTCATTGTATTCAAGGAATATTGCCTGCAGGATCATACTCCAGAAGGCATGATTCTCATCTTTGTGATGCAGAATAATGCATATTTGTGGGGATGGAGATCACAGGATAAAATTAATTATTATTTATTGCTGGAAATTTTTTAAAAAACTATTTCATGGTGTAATGTGCCTCAGAATAGTGACAGGTCTTGGTTGTTTATATTATTTTATGCCAACTTTTCCTCTGAAACTGACTGAGTTTGGTGCACCTAATCCTTTGTCTGTAGTAGACAAATTCCAGATGAAATGAATCATTTATTCCCTACTTCCACCCTACTTCCTCTTTCCCATTTAAGGACCACTTTTCTGAAGGTTGATATGTACCATCGCAAGTTATATGGCTGGTTGACCAAAAAGGAAGTAGTAGTAGAAAAAAGACAAGAAAGAAAGGTCAACTATACAGAATAAAATGATATTATATGTTAGACACTGGGAAAGAGAGTGGTAAAAATATAGAGGCTAGAGGACAAAAAAAACCCCCACAAACTTTGCAGCTGAGATAAGCATGGGAAAGGAGTTGTTTCTCGGTTTTCTCCTATGCATTCTGATGTATACCATTAGTAGAATCTTCCTTAATATTATTGAAAAATACATTTTGAGATGAAGATCAGCATGTCAATAGAGAGTTTGATCATTATTTTAAAACTTATTATAATTATTATGGGTTTCCCTGAAAGCATCAATTTCCAGCAATGAATTCTCATATACAATATCAAAGTATAACAGATATTTCTGAGTGCCTTTAATGCGTGTTCACAACATTACTTACTTTTCAACAGACTTAACTGGCTCTAGCATTTAATGATTTTTTCACATAAAATGGGAACATCAGTAAGATTTTAATTAACTAATATTTAATATTATTTAATATTAAATACCTATGTCACGTATAGCATTTACTGAATTATTATTGAGTTTATGTAATTTATTGTTTTGAAATCATCTATAATCAACTTCCAGCAGCTGCTTCATTCTTGCCAGAAGTGCTGTGAAAACCAATCAATAAACAGGATATTTTAATAATGAGTAGAATATTTACATTTTATTACTGCATTATTTAACTTATTACTCTCGTCATGTGTGCAGAGTTGTAACATAAAGAACATTTAGTTTTCATGCTACTGTTTTCTCCCAGGTGAAAATAGTACTACTTACGATTCTGAAAAAATCTTAGATTCACTTAGCGAGAATGAAATCCTGTAAAATTTGAATGAATGAGTTCAGTTTGAAACTTGATGACAACTTGGCAAGAAATTAAAGCACTTGTCAGATATTTTCCAAAGTAATAATAAAATGAAGTGGTACATCTCAACCTTACTGTATTTGTGAGACTAATTTGAAGCGCAGAGCCATGATGATTTCTGGTCACTTCCTCAGAGCAATATGTATTTTATTAATTTGAATCATAGAATCGTTTGAATTGGAATGTGCCCTTAAAGATCATCTAGTCCAACACCTCTGCAGTAATCAGGGACATCTACAACAGAGCCCTGTCCAACCTGATCTTGAATGTCTTCACTATCTCTCTGAGCAAACCTATTCCAGTGTCTCACCACCCTTTAAAAAAAAAGCTTGTTCCTCATACCCAGTCTAAGTCTTCCCTCCTTTGCTTTGAAATCATCTCCCTTGTCTGGTCAGAACGGACCCTGCTGAAGAGTCTGTTACTCTCTTTCTTATAGCCTTCCGTTAGGTATTGATAGGGAGCTCTCCATTCTCCCTGGGGCCTTCTCCAAATTGAACAGCCCTAGCTTACTCAGCCTGAATTTGCAGATGAGGTGTTCCATCCCCTTTGATAATTTTTGTGGCATAGAGGTGAGGCTGACAGGTCTGTAGTTGCCTGAGTCATCTTTTCTGCTCTTCTTAAAAATGGATTTGATGTTGCCTTTTTTCCAGTCGCCAGGGATTTCAGCTGATCATCATGGCTTTTCAAATATCACTGAGAGTAGAAACCTTTATGAAAATGAACTTATGTAGTAATAATAAACTCCAAATGAGTGAATTTGTTACCACATGTCTTATGGTCGAGTTTCTAAAATTGAAACAGTGTTTGTTGTTTTTGAATGGATATATTTGTCAAATGACTTTTATGAAGAGGAGGAGGAGAGATTTATGCCATGTGAATATATATTTTGGTATAAGTTCTGTTACAGGAATAGCCTATGTATGTTATATGCAAAATATTTATATATATCTTTACATGCACACTTCTATACACCAAACACAAATATATATACTATGTATACACAAAAATAATACAAAGAAAAGTTTATATATATTATGTATATAAAATACGTAGATCAGCAGGCAAATGAGCTAAAGTGAAAATTTATATTTCCAATGTTAATTAAGTATTTTTATGCTCATAAAAATTAACAAATGATTAACTGATAAATTGAATTAATTTTTATTATTATTAGCCATTATATGAATTAAAATTATTTTTAAGTGAGGGTTGTTTGATAAAAGGATGTTATTGGTAAGAAAAATCATGTCTGTATCTCTCTTGATTTGTTGCCAGAGGTTCATGACATCGTTTAGCTACAGAGAAAAGTGAGTGAGCAAATCTTTTAATTAACCTCCATGATTACGCATCGTGCTCTCTTCATTAAATAGATCTAGCATGGAGAAAAGCCAGTTGTTTCTAATAATTTTCTGGTGCTTTTGTAGTTTGTATACTTCAGTGTTCTGAAGGTCAGATAGAACTACCAGACCATAAAATCCAGCCAGCGAGAAATCTGTAGCAAGAGAGCTCAAGGATTTATTAAGTGATGTGAAACTCTATTGTTTCATGCATGTATTACATAATTGCTGTAAATGCAAGGCTGTTAAAATTCCCTGCTAGTAATAACAGGAATACCATTTTACAGCTTCAAGAGGAGATAAAAGAAGTTTCTTAGTCAGCACTTCAACAATATCACAGCACATGTCAGTTTTATTATTGTGGGGCCTTCGGTTTTGGCAGATGCTCTCCGTTCTGGCTGTGGTGTGGTAATTACCATAAAAATTAAGCAGTGAAATAAGCAGAGTGCAGCCTTATCCCTGCTGCCTGTAACCAGGTTGCAAGTACTGCAGTGTGAAACAGGCATAATTCAGGCTGATTATATTTAGAAGACCACATTTTGAAATGGTGGGCCTTTATCTCTATTCTAAAAGTAAATTGAAGCTGTTTAGTTGCTGTGCAAACAGAAGGATCATTCTTTCTCCACAAGGTACTCTCCATAATAGCATTCCAGGAATTAGTTTAATCCATCCAGGTTTGATTCATAGCCACTAATTATATTTCAGCATACATTCTAATGCTTCAAATTATATGTGTTCTTGCTTTAATGATTAATAAGTAGTCCTTAAATTGAAAGCTTTGCACTTTTCTTTTGTGTCACAACAGGCTTTACTTTGAGGTTTAATGGGATTAAACTACTCTGGAAAATCTAGCTACGATAGTGAGCTGAATTGGGTGATGGAATTATTTTTGTTTGCTTTTTGTTCTTAATTTAGTTTGATTCTGACCACTGTGAAGCCTTAATTTTTTACATCAAGTGTCCTAGTGCAAATTACTCAGATGATGTTGACAAACTAGACATTTTCTTCTATGTGTTAAGTTACTGTGTGTGAAGAGCGGCAAAGAAAATAAAGATGAACACCTGGTCCTTTTCAAAATCAGAAAAATAATGTTGCAGAGTAAAAGCCCCTGAAGAAAAATAGTGTGTTACTTATCTGTGTTGTGTTTTAGTTTGTTTACTTGTTTGTTTTTCCTGCTATTGAATTGCACAGTGAGAGCGTTTTGGAGAATTCTGTATGTCATTCTTCATACAGTGGACATGAAGTAACATGACTGGAGTCTCTCAGTGAAATGTTGACAAAGCTGGTGACATTACAGTCTTTCAATACAGTATTCTTTAACTCTGATGTCATGGAAAGAACTAGTTCCAAGAGCAGTTCATGCCATCAGTGCTAAGATGCAGCTAATTATCTTCAGCTTTACTATGGTATTTTGTGTCTAGATAAAGGGTGAACCTGCAAAACTATTTACTGCTTCATAGAAAACTCTTCTGACTTTTTAAAAAGGAGTACAGTAAAATAAGATATTCTAATTTTATGCTTGCCTTTTCACCTCCAAGGAGAAATGTTCTGAAGATACTACATTTATAAAACATATCTTTAGCGTATGCAAATCTGCAAATTAAAGTTATCTTCTCTGTTTTCAAGGTGCTTTTGGAATGAAACCTTGTTTTGGTGGTTTTCTTTTATTAGAGGAGTTAATGTTGTTCACGTGCAACTAGAAAGTTAAACAGTGAAACAGAATTGAAATAACAGCATATACAGTATTTAAATAGCAGAATTATATTTAAGTACAGTAGGAGTAAACACCAACATCAGAACCAGTTAATTTTACCATTCTTACTGTAACTCCTCTTTTTCAGCCAATTGTTTGTTCTTCTCCTTCTTGCTCCCTCTTTCTTTCTATTACTGCCAGTTGCTGAACTGTTGATTTAAGAATAGCTTTAACTGGTAAGTTTATGTGGATTCATGCACAACTGCAGTTTCTTTTAGAAATGAAGGTGCTGCAAAACAATAAACTACTATTTTAATAGCTTGTATTTGAACTGTTAAATATTAGGGCAGTCTTCATGGGAGCATATTGATACAGTTAAACAAGAACAAGCATCTCCAGTCTACCAGGCAGATAGTAGATGGTGTTAGATGACTTGCTCTGTTTTGTGGAATCCTGCCTTTTCTGCAAGATCTTTCTTAGGAAAAAAATGGAGTAGCTGTTTGAATCGTTCTTTTCTGTACATCTATCTGCTTTATACATTGTTATTAAGTTTTAATATGTAATTATCTTCATTACGGCTATTTCGGATTTGCATTTTCTTAAGAGATTAAATTGCTTAGAACATACCGTAATCTCAGTTAATCTTTAAGGAATTTATAGAGGAATATGAGTGATCATATAGCTCTGCCTGTTCAGAGTCATTTGAAAATTTAATGCTGAAATTACTACTCACTTTTGATACTCAGACCTTTCAGTAAATACTTAGTTTAAACAGCTGTCTTTGGAATGTCAGTTGTGGTAAAAACCTTCATGGAAGTTCCAGTTAGCAGTGAATGAAAACAGTTACTCAGGACTGAGAATATGGGAAGGAAAGACCTCCATTAACTATTAGAAATATGTCACTGTTAAAATTTGCTTTGCAGGTAAATACATACAACAAAACGAATCCAAACTACTGATTTTATTATGGTACTTATTACTTGGATTTTTGCCAGGTAGAAAATAATTAGGCTAAATCTTGCTTGTACTTCCACAGTTGACCTCTCTGTAATCCCATAGAGTAATTAAAAAAAAATAAAAAATCATGGGAATCAACATTTCATGAGGAAAAATCTGTCTGAGTATTGACAAACTTGTGGCTTGCGAAATAACTGCATTCCACCTCTATCCTTTAATTGTTAAATATTATTGATTGACTACTCTTTACTTGTCGTTCTTTTACAGAAAAATACCTATAAATACAGGTAAAATACTTGGTGCCTGAAAATGTGTCACTGAGTATTTGGTGAGTATCTAAGATGTTGAGAAAACCAATTACTTTAACTCCAGAGACTGGATTATGTAGAAAGTTTTCTTGGTACCTTGTTTTTTTTTTCTCTGATGTCTCTAGGATTTTGTTTTATATTTATTATTATCGGTAGTAATTCTCTTTATGTCTTAGTGTGTGTGAGTGGTCTAATCAAACTGAGCAAAGTAGTGCACCTCTCCATGCCTCCTAATACATGTAGAAGGCTACCACATGTGGTTCACTGCAGTTCCTCTGACGTTTAGTCAGTTTTGAATGTGGAATAATATTGGTCACTTTTCTGAATTCTGTTGGTTGTGCAAATAGCTGAAAACATATTTCCCTGTAAGGACAACAAATCATAATGTCCAATTAAAATCTTTATTTATGTTTTCCTCTCATTTTATTTCTAGAACGCAGCATGAAGCTAAATTCCCAATTTAATTTGTTCTTAATATTACCATTCCAATATTTTTTCCTAACTAATATGCTTAGTAATAACTTCTTTGTTCATTGTCTGGCAGATGTTTCAATGTGACTAACAGTGTAAACTTTTAGAGTGTAGATTAAGTAGTGTTATACACCTTGGGCATGAAATACCAGAATCTCATGCAGAAATACAGTTTATATATATATTTTGAAAATCTGATTGTGTTAAGTCATGTTTATACATCCTTAAGGCTTGCTATGTCATTTTTCACTAAGAACAAACAGAAAAATTGCTGCCATAAAAAAACCTGCACTCCTTTACTAAGTGTAACCAGAAGTGACAAAAAGAAGCATAGGATATAAAGTAAGGATGGGAATGGCTTGGAGCTCTGTAATACAATGAAAGTGCTAATGGCTTTAAGTGGAGTTTAAAAGAGGGAAAAGGCAGGTAGAATGCAATGTACTGTAGGAACAACTATACACAGTTCCCAAGACTACTGCCTATTCTTGTGGCTTTCATGGTATAGGAAGCTAAATTTTGAATGTAGTGATTTTAACAAGATTGTCCAACTGAACTGGCTAAACATTATCTATAGGGCAGCATTTAATGTGCAGTCTAATTAGTCATTAGGCAAGTCTGTGAAATGAATGCTCCATGCAATGAGTTTGCTTCATCTGCACAACAGCTTGTTGTCAACCACAGCTGAAAACTATTAGTATTTTCTCTTTTGAAACAAACAAACAAATATAAAATTCAATTCTTGTTAACTCGTTACTGACACAAAAGAAAACTTACTTTAAAATCACACGGAGTGAAATAAAAGGAATGTTCTTTGTATTATTCTAGCATAGCCATCTTAGAGTAGAATGAGTTAAAGTAGTTCATACGCATATTTCACCTAGCATTACATTGGCACAAAAAATGCAGTCTGCAAATAATTAAACAGTAATTAAAATAAGCAATTAGGTTTCTTTTTGTGCAGAGATCATACTTTTGAAAGCTGATGCTCTCTCAGCATTTTAAATTTTTTTCTATCAAGAAGACCATACTTATTTGTGTTACCAATTCCTTCACGTGATCCCTACATATAGAGAGCAAAGCTGCTTATGCATGTTAGTCTACTCTGAACATTAGTGAGGTGCTAGATAAGTTTCGAGAGGGAGTTTCCTTAAATAATTTGTAAGCATCTGTATTTAGGTTTGTTGTTTTTTTTTCCCCATTACTAGCAAGAACAGTGATCATAGAAAACCTTGATGTTACTTGAGCAAGTGCACAGTATCTGAATGAAATTCATTTAGCCTAGTGTCTAGTGCCTAGTGTAGTCCTGCATGTATAAGGCATATGAAAACTCATACAATTTCATCCTTTCACCTTGAAACGTTCAAGGGAGCTGCAAAAGTCTGTCAGTGCTCATTTACAATAGCGTAAAATATTCTGTTAGACTGAGATTACCAATTTAGTGAAGAACTAGAAAGAAGAGCTCTGTCCTTTCATTCTGAGCAAAATACCATTCTACCTTTTAAATACAGGATGAATATTATTGCTTGGATAAAATAGCAACTCATGATTCTCAGGCCCATCTAGTTTTGAGGAATGTCATTTATGTGGTTATTTCCTTTGCCGTTTATTGCCTGTCTAAATCTAGAATGAATCAACTGGAATATATTACCTGTGGCATAGAATTCAAAATAAGATCATCTTAAATATCTCTCTGGGGGAGGGCACAAGGGGAAGACTGCTGCTTCTAGTTTTTAAGAACTTTCTAAATTATTCACTTAGAGTTACTGCTTTTTTTGAGAACAGTGAGCTAAGCAATCATAGAATGGCTTGGGCTTGAAGGGACCTTAAAGATCATATAGTTTTGACCCCTTGTCATGGGCACTGTTGCTACCCCCTGTGTCAGGATCCTCAGGACCCCATCCAGCCCAGTCATGAATGCCTCTAGGGATAAGGCATCCGCAGTTTCTTTTGGTTGCCTCTGCCTGTGCCACACTACATTCACAGTGAAGAATTTCTTTGTAATCGTAATCTACCTTCTTTCGGTTTAAAGGCATTACCCCTTGTTCTGTCACTACACAACTATGCATAATGATCTCTATAGCTAAAATAGTTAATTGCTTAATGATTTGATTTGATAATGATTCCAGATCAAATTAGTTTTCCTGAAAGTGTTTATATAAATCTTCTTCATATATATTTTGTATTTGAGCAAAATATGGAATCTGGAATAGAAAACTAGCAATAATGGAAACAGTGGCTTTATGTCTTGGATTTCTCTGGTGATCTGCTAACTTATACATTGTTTAAACCATTTATATAATCGTTCTAGGTATGTATCACAAAGCAATTGAATCTGTTACTATATTGAAGATAGAAATACTTTGTCATTCTAGTTATCTTAAATTTTCTTTCTTTCTAATATTTATAAGGGCCATTCATATATAGAAATAAAGGAAGTAGGAAATCTCCTAAGCCCACTATCTGTGGAAGTCATGCAAGTGTTTCTCTTATATTACTGTTCATAAAAGCAGAAGCAGGATGATAATTTGGCTAAGGATTTCTAAAATTTCAATAGTTAATCTCTGTCTTTTGGCATCCTTTAAGTATGACTTACGGTTTATTGATGTACGTCTGCATAACAATCCTTGGATAGTGAGGGAAACCTTGCAGGAAGTGGGGTTTTGGTAGTGCAACAAGTAAAGTGATTGTTAGGAATTCCTATTGGATTTTGAAGTGTAATACTTCAGATGAGTGTTACTCAGTTGTCTTTTATGCCTTATGTGGGAGACGTATGATTATATATAATAATATTTATAGAAAACTTTTTTCCTCACTTTTATTCTCCTTCTCTATAACAAACATAACAGTTATTTAAAACACATAGTTGGTATTTGTATGTTTGGATGTAGATTGTTTCACAGATGTTTTTGTGATATAGTTGCGTTTACTGTCTAATATGGAAGTGTAGCCATACTAAAATTATCTTTGTTTTATTTGTATCCTAATTATGTGCACATTCCTAAGAATGTTCAAGTGTGGAAAGAAAGCAGGATTTGTATTTTAATGATTGTCATTCTCTTTTTGCTTCTCACATTGGTATTTTAAAATGTGATCTTGCAGATCCACACTTGGGGTATGAATTTAATGAAGAATTTATAATTGAAGGCTTTCTTTGTGTATTTAGGATTAAGCCTGTAATTTGTATTGCTAAAAAGTATGAAAACAGAGAAGTGGCAATGAATTGTTGTGGCCTATGCTTAGGAGAAAATTTTTAAGTACCAAAAATTGAAAAAAACTTCTGCAAAAGTTTTAGGCCATTACAGGGGTTTGTTAAGAAAACTCAAACAGATAACATCTTCAGGGAGGAAAAAGTAATTTCAGTCTTCTGGTTTCATATAGCAAATGGAATACTTTGTTTTTTGTATTCCTTTTTGTGACAATAACTTAGTTCCGAGTCTGCTTTTTTTACACTGAAAAACTGGACAGAAATATTATGACTTTTCTGTGTTTGAAGTTTGAGGTTTGAGCTTTAGCATTATGCGTGTATAAGTGTATTTAGATGTGTCTGTATGGTTAGAATGCTGTATTGTCTAATCAGTCAACAGAAATGAAGGCTACGTTTTCTCAACACTGTTGTATCAGTCAACTGTGCATAGTGCACATATGCTGTGTGCAATCATTTTCACATGCAAAATAATGTTTGCATATATAATTACCACATTAAAACATAGTAGTGAGGACATTTGCTTTCACAGTAGGAAAGAATCCATTCAGCATACATAATCATTTAAATGCATAGCTCTAATCACATGAAAAGAGTTTTTGCATGATCAGATGGAAGTGTTGTAAGGTAGCTATAGCCCTGAAGCGTTGGGAACAAGATAGCTTCTCCTTTGTTTCACTTTTGAAGCAGTTTGTTGAATCCAGTCACTTTTTAAATATGACTTCCAATAGTTTTATTTCTTTACTAGTCAAAAAATGTCAGTCTTATGTCAGACAATTGATGAATTATTTCTTGAAAAGCGCAAGCAACATTTGTTGTGCATGAGCTTGTGTAAGCTGTAAGAAACTTCTTTTGCTGTAGGTGTGTTGTTTGTACCTTTGATATTTGGATATAACATTACTGATCTACTTTGAGACCAGCTATTTTCTACTTTTATGGGAAACAGGCGGAATGTCTGGAATTCCACTTACGGAAAGGAATCTGTATCCTGCTGAGTAATAGCAAGACTGTCGTCTTCCCCCTTCCCAACTGCAGACGTAAAATTCAATACCAAAGGCATGCAAAATATTGAAGGTGATTTACTGCAAAGATTTAATATTGTTTCTTAAATTACATAGCTATGAGGAATATATATGACTGGAGGTTTAATTACAGTAGATGCAGCATAATCTTTTGTTGGGGAAATATATATCTAAAAGGAAGAAATATAGGTAATAAATTTAAATCTTTTACTTCATGATTATCGGCATTTTTCAGTGCTGTATGTTTGATGTTGTTTATTATTTTAAGGAGATGACTGTTTATATTCATTTTACCCAACAAATCCCCTGACATGCTTTTCATAAGTAGTGTTTCGTAGGTATTATTTTCAAGTTTCCAGTAGTAAGATGAAGCTGAGGGAAATAATTCATTAAAATAACTTCAAACCATTGTTCAGCATGAAGCAAATATGCTGTGGTGAAACAACAATAACCCTGTTGTTAATATTTGCTAATGTCTTCAAACTCATGTAGCTTTTGAATAAGATTTATTTGAAATCTATGACTGTGTTCCCTGGATTAGAAAGTTTTGCTATTCATTGTTATTCTTATAACATATTCAATTGTTTATTTTCTATCTTAATACATGTTGGCAGTTGATGAGTTTTTATGTTACTTACATTAAAAACACTACATTGAGCACCATTTTTATGTTAGCGGAAACTCAATTTTAAATTTGAAGTTCTGCATACATAACTTTTGACCTTGGTTTTTTTTTGTGACAAATAGAGACAAAAAATTAGACAAGTTCAGATGCTGATTACTGTTATGAAGCACACCATATAAATTTGCAGTCCATAGGGATGTTTTATTTTTTTAATTTAGAAGGATATCTTCAGAAGTAGCTTAGTTTTTGGATGGGCCGAGGAATTCTGTCATTTTGCAATGTTTATTATAAAACCCTCTGGGTTGTAGAATTTGCAATAACGATTTGTTGAAAAGAAGAATATGAAAAGTATCATAAAAGTCTGTGGGAAATGCAGCTAACAAATATTTTAAAATTTACAATATTGTAATTTGTAAGCTGAGTAAAGCACTAATACAGGATTATGGGTTATAAGGTTTATAAGCATAAGGTTTCTAATAACATTTGAGTATATAAAAGCTCTGCTTGTCTTTCATTACTGTTCATATTTTTAAAGAAAGTTCATATTACAAATGAAAGTTGGTATTTTTGCAAACAGCATTAAAAACATGGGAAGGCGATACCTAATCTTGCATCAGTTACAGTTCTTGAACTCATCATGACTGAAGAAGGAGCAGAGAGATATGTGCACTGTGTTTTTAAGGGAGAAATATGAGATTTTCTAGAGGTATAGGAACATGCAGCTCATGCTGAAGCCTTTGGAATTTGGATGTCTAATTAGTTTTCATAAATATCTTTCAGTAGAGATATTGTATTTGGTTTCTAGAGTTGTTTCTTTGTATAACTGATAGCGATGATGACTGTATTAGGACTGACTTACTGAATCATCTAGACTGCTATAGTCAGGACAGAACATGGACACTTAACTGATTACCGGTTTGTCTCTCCTTTGTCATTGCTTTATCCTCCTTTGATTGCTTCCACGAATTTTGTTTTGGTGTTTTTAGATCCCTTTAGGGAAATAAATTGATTTTACTGCTTGATTACCATCGTTATATCATGAGTAAGTTACCTTACTGGTAAATGGTGGTGAGTAAATTAATGTTGTCAAGTCCAGAAGGAATAATACTGTGCAGGTGCCCTTAAATATTTGGAAAGAATGCTGTCATATCATGTATGTGTTGTTTTTGGTTTTTTTTTTCCCCACAAAAGAAAATAGAAACACTTTGTTGTTGTTTTTTATTGACTAGTTATTCCAGTCATGGCTGAACATGCGCACTTTCTGAACATTTCAGATCTCATTTTAGGTGTATCTCTGAGATATTTGTAGTTGGAAGTCATTCATTAAATGCTTTGTTATATAGGAATCCATAATAAAGATACTACCAACTCTGATTATTAAATACAATATTATAATGTTAAAAGCATTGAATTAGTAGAGCTAGAGTGAAAAGGGGTGCAGAACTTGCAGCATTCATCTTTCTAAAAGTTTGTTGTTTGTTTTTGGTGTGTCAGTGCCCTGTTTTTACTGCAGAGATCCCTCTTGCGTTATCACATGGGTAATTTCAGGTGGTAAAGTAGCAGGACAGTTAAGATTAGCAGAACTATGGCTTCTGATTCATGATTCTTAGTGAAATTGTGAGGCAAAACATATGTTTTCATTAAGTAGAAAATAGGATTTTTTTCCCCTCTTTTCTTTCTCAAATTAGAGTACTGCTGGATTTTCATTGACAATATTAAGAAACACAGGAAGAAAACTAACTCAGTGCACTGTTAGAAAGTGACATGCATGTATTTCTTATGATACTTACAAGGCAACTTGACAAACAAGCATGTTCTTTCTGAGTGCAGCTTCGACATTGAAACAGTTAATACATACATATTCAGTACATTTGCATACATATTCATTCTTTTCCAAGAACTCATTAATATATGCTAATGTCCCTCCGGCTACGCACAGTTGCATTTAGGGTGATCATATGCCTACCTACTTGATCCCCATTTTTCCACCATCAGTTTCATCACTGAGACTTTTGGCTGACTTTCAGCTGTTTTTTCCCAGTTTGGCAAATTTCCATTGCTTGTTAGGCCATAAAGAGCACTTCCAAAACAATATATGTGAAATCTGAGGAAGATGTCCATGCACCTGTTGGGTGCAAACGAGAAAGTAGTCTATTATAAGTACAGTGCTTCTTGTGAAGCAAAATTAAGAGAAAAAAAGGCTGCTCACACACCAACCAGAGTTGAAATGGAAAGTTTTAGAATTAGCGCTCATTGATTTCTTTTGCTAAACTAATAATATTGGTCCTTAAACTAATATACTGATCCCTATTGCTAAACAAACCAGTTTATAATGTATTAGTCCTTATCGCTAAACAAACCAGTCTATAGCCTACATCACTATCTCCCATGTTCAACTTCTGATTGCCTGTTCTGATTTCCTGTTCCTTTCCTCATTCTCTACTTTTTCCACAATGGTAATGATTTCTTGAGCTGTTCTAAAACCATTATGTTTGCAACCTACCATCCCTTCTTTTCTTACGGTATCTTTTAGTTATTAGCACTGTCTCATGCTTTCTATTGTCTTCATTAGTTTATTTATCCTGCCTTTTTCACCCCCGCATATTCTATGTTAAAGCATCATTCTCTTCTGTGTCTCCTTCAAGTAAATTCAGATTTCCAGTTACTGTAGAAACTTCATAGAGAATATGGTAAGTGTAAGCATAGAAGGGAATCTCCTTAGTGCTCTTTTTCCTCTTCTTGTTGCAGAGAAGGAAATAGAATGGGAAATTCTCTATCTTCAGCACCTATAGTAGGGCAACAACTTGCCAGTCTGTACACAGACCAAGTGAACAGACTCGATTACTCTCAAGACAGAAGTAAAAGGTCTGAGTCTATTTTATTAAAACAAGTTGCTTTGTGCAGTGATTTCTATAAGTGTTTCGCTGTCAAAATTTCTTACTGTCATCCAGCTGGATGATTTTTGTAATAATAACTGACCTCGGAAACTTGATTTTTATTAAGAATTGTAAATAACAATCTATCTGCGGGTGTGATTAGGAAACAAAAAAAAAAAGAAAAGACTTAAATGAATGCTTGAAATCAAAAAGTAGTGTTTAAAAATAAAAGTTACTAATACCTAATCTTGTAACAAGCTTTAAAAATAAATAGTTGGATGAAATAGATACTGGCCCTTGTCTATATGGTTGGTTTGCTACTAGACTTCTGAGAACAGTATAATACTTCTCCAGTTCTTGAAATTTAAAAACTTTTCTCTTCGGGTCAATCCAAGCATGCTACTTTCCATGCTCCTTTAAAACACAACACAAATCCCTATTTATTTAAAGTCCCACTGAGGCCTTATACGTTTATTACATTTGTAGTCTGCATAGCTTTTAAATTCAAGAAGCTTTTAGTTGCCATTAGTGAGACTGTATTCAAAACTAGGTGGCAGAGATGAATAGACAATGTCTGTGAACAATGCTGTGTTGAATTGCATATCACAACACTTAACTGTGATGAGATTCTTTTCTTCATAGTGGAATAAGAAGAGTGGATCNTATTCTATGTTAAAGCATCATTCTCTTCTGTGTCTCCTTCAAGTAAATTCAGATTTCCAGTTACTGTAGAAACTTCATAGAGAATATGGTAAGTGTAAGCATAGAAGGGAATCTCCTTAGTGCTCTTTTTCCTCTTCTTGTTGCAGAGAAGGAAATAGAATGGGAAATTCTCTATCTTCAGCACCTATAGTAGGGCAACAACTTGCCAGTCTGTACACAGACCAAGTGAACAGACTCGATTACTCTCAAGACAGAAGTAAAAGGTCTGAGTCTATTTTATTAAAACAAGTTGCTTTGTGCAGTGATTTCTATAAGTGTTTCGCTGTCAAAATTTCTTACTGTCATCCAGCTGGATGATTTTTGTAATAATAACTGACCTCGGAAACTTGATTTTTATTAAGAATTGTAAATAACAATCTATCTGCGGGTGTGATTAGGAAACAAAAAAAAAAAAGAAAAGACTTAAATGAATGCTTGAAATCAAAAAGTAGTGTTTAAAAATAAAAGTTACTAATACCTAATCTTGTAACAAGCTTTAAAAATAAATAGTTGGATGAAATAGATACTGGCCCTTGTCTATATGGTTGGTTTGCTACTAGACTTCTGAGAACAGTATAATACTTCTCCAGTTCTTGAAATTTAAAAACTTTTCTCTTCGGGTCAATCCAAGCATGCTACTTTCCATGCTCCTTTAAAACACAACACAAATCCCTATTTATTTAAAGTCCCACTGAGGCCTTATACGTTTATTACATTTGTAGTCTGCGAAGCTTTTAAATTCAAGAAGCTTTTAGTTGCCATTAGTGAGACTGTATTCAAAACTAGGTGGCAGAGATGAATAGACAATGTCTGTGAACAATGCTGTGTTGAATTGCATATCACAACACTTAACTGTGATGAGATTCTTTTCTTCATACTGGAATAAGAAGAGTGGATCACTATATAATGCTTTAAGAAATATAAAAAAAAATCTGAAGTTTTTCTAATAGTATCCTTGTATGCTTCTTTCTTGTCTAAATTCAGACTGTTTTTAATCCTTCAACTCCTGTTGTTTCTTGCATTATTGCTGTCAGTGCACTAAACATTGTTATTTCTGTCCAACTTACTTTCAGTAAGAAAGACGTAGTCCACTGTTTCTTCTGACTTTGTACAGTGGGGAAATATTGTATGAACTACAGAGATACTTAATTTAGAGTACCAATATACTTCTCTGTTTTACTTCTCTTCAGTGTATTTCAGCACAAACCTGAAATTGGGTACTGAATTTTTTTTTTGTCCTGAATGCTAGCCTGTCTAGAATATGTGACTCCAGGGGAGGAAAATTCCTCTGGTGTGACATCAATTAATGCTATTGTGTTATATAGTAAGTGTGAATGGCAGAAATCCAGCCAGTCAGAAGAGGCACGTAACTTCAGGTTCTTTGGTTGTAATGACTTGAATTGGTTTAAGCTGGTTACAAAGCTTTAGTTAATGCATAAAATTCCATCACTTCAGAAAAATAATATTTGTCTACTAATTGGAGATGGAAGGAGATATGGACATATTCTTGAGAGTCTAGGAAACTTTTGTATAGATTTTACTTAGTTATAGGCTTCTTAGCTCTGATAATGACTTCCAGAGTGTGGGATTAAACTGGTATTATTTACAAAGGTGACCTACTTTCATTCACAGTAATTATAAAGTACTAAAAAGTGCTTTTGTCAAGTTTGCAGATATAAAATTGGAGAGAAAGGAGAATCAGTCAATATGTTTGAAGGTAGGGATGCCAATCCAAAGAACTTCAGTAAGCTGAAGAAACAACAAGAGCATTCTGAAATTTAGGAAAGGCAAAAGCAGGTCCTCACTGAGAAAGAACTGCTGGCAACAGTACAGATTTTTGATGCTTCAACTTTGACTCTATTTCCTTCTTTTTGGAAGGTAAGTTTGCGTATGTGTGAAATTCATTGCTGCAGTTTAGCTCTTGCACTATAAGTTGAAAATAATTCACAAGCAATTGTTGCCTTTCTAAAAAAATATTACTATTATTCTAAATTTCTTCACCTTAATTTAGTGGAAGTTGTATTTACAGGTGTCAGTTCAACATGGTACTTTGTTTTGTGTTTTGCAAAGGACAAACTTAAAATTTTAATGATTTTTTTTCTTAATAAGAAGAAACAAAGGAAAGCTGCTAGGCTATGCTGTTGGTTTTTTTTTAAAGGTGGAAGATTGGGCAGGTGTTTGGAAACAGTGGAGAATGCTCTCATTGTAATCTGTTCTTACTGCATTTAATTTTGAGTCAGACTTGTTAGTTGCCCCAGAAGACAATGACTGCCACCCTGTCGCGTTAAAGTAGTGAAAATATTTCAAGCAAATGAAAGCTAAGTTAGATAGGAATGGCTTTCCTCACGGTAGTGGATCAGTGTGCTTATCAATATTTGACCTGTAAAGATTTGCACCTTCTCTCCTACATAAAATAACACTTTTAAGCCCTACTGACTTCCATTTTACTTGAGCCTGGCACTTTTAAATTACTTTTACTGTCTCTTATCACATTAAAAGTCAAAACAAAGCCACCGCTAAACGTAAACCTTCACAGATGTTAGCAGAGTTATAGCAATTGTTTTAATAGAGCACAGCAACAGCATTGTTTCAGGAAATGAGGGCAAATATCTTCTCCAGTGGAAACTATGGGAAGAATTTAAATAGAATATTATCCACTCTAGAATTTGGTTACAGTGGTAAAATGAAAGCCTGTATGCCCAAAATACCAAGGGATCTCTCTATCACAATTTTAACTGCAACTCTGTCTCATTCTAAGTAAGATTGGCAGTATAGAGCCTCCATATGTCTCTCTATTACAAAGATCAGTTATTGCTTCAAAAAGCCAGCTAAATCGTGAAACAGGAGATAGTCAAATCTCCTGTACAATGTCTGAACCAAAGGTGCTTCTGGTTATGCCGTAAAATATCACTCAGGTTAGGTTTCTTTTCTGCTATGTTTATGTAATATTAAATGTAGAAATTTAAATATTCCCTCTGATGATATCTTCGATTTTTTAATCTCCACATTCAGTGTACTTTAGTATGTTTTTCCTATCACTTCAATCGTTTAGTCTTTCTAAACATTTTGGCATATGTCTCATTTGTTATAGGTGATGTGAGTGTTAGGGCAGACAAAGTCAAGCAAAGGCTGATGTTTTAAAAAAGTTTTAGTAACTACTGAATTTTAAACCTTCTTGAACACGATGGTGTGCATTCATTAAAATACTAATTTTAATTTATCTTTCTGTATTCATACAGTCTTCATTTTAATTAGTGAGAAAGTGATAAGGGGAATTAGATTACAGTATATTCATGAGTACGTTTACTGTCAAAGTACATTCAAAGAACAAAGATCCTAACTGTTTAGAAAGGTTTGCAATATCAGCATTAATAGAGCTCGCAGCAATTTCTCATCAGAAAGCAGATTGTATTCCACCTCTAATTAACCACCTGTTGCGATTAAGAATAGGCGTGCTGTCCAGGCAGGAAGTGAAAATGAAAACCCAGAATTTGAGAAATAAGAAACACTATGAGGACCTTGGATCTGCGTTACAAAGATACCAACAAGTCGTGGTACCTGATGCTTTTATCATGGGAGTGATTAGGAGACTCACTTCTGAAATGTGTTTAATCAGGCAGACCTTGGGGAAATTTCTCATGGTCATATTAAACTCACAGAATTAGCAATCTGTGAGACAACCTTCTTATTTTTATACTAATATTTAATAAAGGAGATAGGGAGCAAAGCTGTAGAGACAATGACTTTGAAGAAGTCTGTTGTGTAGCAGTATTAGTTTACAGTTTCATGAATAAAATAAGACCTTTCAGCCAAAGCTGAGAGGATTAAAATAACCTTTGAGCTATACAATTCACATGGGTTTCATGAGGGAATACAGCAAGCATCACTTTAGTTTTATTGTGCAGATGTCTTATGTCTAGACTTTTTCACTAGAATCTCTGGAGCTTTTCCCTCACTTGCATTCTGGGGCTTTTCCTTCGTGGCTGAAGAAAGAAACTGGGGGAGATTGCAGCTCGTTAGTCACTTGCCTGCGCATTGTTGGAAAAGTCATGATATTTAGCACAAACCCAGTGAGTTCTTGGTAAATCAGCTGCCCTTAAAACCATCTGGTGGTGAAGGGGAGATGAAAAGTACATAATTTCTGTGTAATGGGACAGAGGATATTGATTGATTTGTGTCAATCAGTCTCTCACTCCGTAGTTCAGGATTAGGACTGCAACTTGGGGCAGTACTTGGTCTGCACTGGTGGTACTGATGCTGATCACAGACCTGTAATTAGAATAGATTCAGCATGAACTGCAAATGATGCCCTGGAGATCCAGGATAGATTTGATGATGGCTAGCCCAGATTGTGTTCTCTGTAGCTATGGTTTTAATTCTAACAGCTGTTTTTTAGATACTTTGTGTGTAGGCTGACAAACAAGCGGCCATCCTATTGAAGGACAGTCCAGACACAATGTTGGACTTGCTTGTATGCATTGGGGGTGTTTGATATAAAGCAGTGTTGTACTGAAAAGTTCTTTCTTGTACTTGCAGTTTACATTAAGATGTCTTCTTGTGTTTTGTTGTTGTTGTTGTTGATTTTCTGAAGCAAGTATTTACTTTGGCGAGCCCAGAAAATGATGTTTGTGAACAGTGTGATGTTAAACTGATATGAAATACCAAGAGTGTTAAAAGGAAAATAATATTACTTAATATTAGGAGACTTAATATTAGGAGAAAAAATGTGAAGTAGTCTTCCTCGTGGTTATTGATGGTTGCATATATTGTTCAGTTTTCTTTAAGAAAGGGCTGTAAAATCGTGTATTGGTTAGAAGTATTAAATTCCTCACTTTGCATTAATTTATTTCAGATGGTCCTTTGAAAGTATTTCAAATTTGTTGCAGATTTACCCAAATCATACTGCAGTTAGTGGCAGTAGCTCACAAGTCGTGCTTCACAAGAATTATTCTCGTAATTTGTCTTTTTCATGCAAGAAATTAAAAGAAATTAGTGCAAATGTTGTTTAGGTGTATATCATTTTTGACCTAAACAGCTGCATTGAAGAAAAATAAAATTCTGTGTGTACATTTCAGTGGCTACTTAAAGCACTGAAGTTTCCTGGGTTCTAGCTTTGCTGCTGGGCTTTAGTGCGCTTCCACATTATAGACACTGTTTATATTTCATCATCTTCAGAAGATTGCAGGTATTTAAGAATGTGTGTAAGGTACAAAACTTAGCACTGAGATGAGATGTGGACTGGAGAGGCTTACCACAAGATAGTCTAAAACTACTGAAACTACCAAGCTTAATATACAGTACCTACTGGCTCAAAATCAAACTGGCAGCCTTTCAAGAGTGGTGTTCCTAAGAGGCTGCTGTTGGATCTGCCACCATTTAATAACTTCATGAGTGACCTGGAGGATGTGACTGAATGTACTCTCATTTTCTGAGTTTGTGGAAGATACTGAATTCTGATGAGAGGCAGATATGCCAAAAAGAAGAGTCACCATAAAGAGGTCTCGGCAGGCTGGAAGATTGAATTTTGGTAAGATTTAGTTTAGGGAAGCTACATCAGAGGCTGTGCTCTGAGAGACTGGAGCTGTTGGTTCTGCTGGAAGACTAGGTTTTTCATTAATTGGCAGTATGTGCTTGCAGCAACTAAGTCAAGCTGTCTGGGACTGCAGCATTAACAGTACAGCCAACAGACCAAGGGGTGTAAGCATTTTTCTCCATCTGATACTTGCTGGAGTAGAAGTGGAATGCTGTTTCCAGTTTTCTTCCCCCCCGGTTCAAGAAAGGCACTGAAAAAGTGAAGAGGGTCTAGCAAAATGCTGTCAGCATGGTTGAAGAACATGGTATACAAAGAAAGGCTGAAGGAATTGATTTAGTTAAGCATAGAGAAGAGAAGGGTTGAGAGGTTCTAATCTGAGTCTTTAAACACCTAGGAGATTGGTACAGGGAAGATGGAGGCACTTTTCTCACATGGATGTATTGTGTCAGGACAAGAGGGTACAGGCACAAATTCCTTCATTTTGGGATAAAAATAACTCTGTGCTGGGACATCAGCTAAACAGATAGGTCAGATAACTGGTAAAATCTTCCTTGCTGGAAATATTCAGGAATGGGCTTCGTAGGGGCCCCTGGTAACCTAATATAAAGTCTTGATTTCAATAGAAGACCAAATGAGATTTATGTGAACCTAAACATTACTAAGATTCTGTAAAAATAAGAAACAATGGAATTAAGCTTGACCATGTAAGCTTAATTTCATCTTATAACTCATATTTTAGTAACAGATACAGAAAGTTTGGACTGACTGAAGTGTCCACATAGCTTCTTAGAGAGAAAGTATGTGAAGTTGTTCAATGCATTTAGTGGCTTGAAAGCTTGTCTTGCCAAAATTCATGTGACTTTGATTTGGTTTACAGGGTCTGCTTTTAATTAAGGGGTTGAGTAGAAGAAGGGAAGGACTACAGTATAAGTTAAAAATATCTGTGTTTTAGAGCTGCATTGAATGTTGAGGACAATATCCTTTTGAAAATTACTAAAGGCTATATAGAAACACTAGAAGTTTAGTGTTTTATAGTAGAAAATTTATCTCAAGCAGGAAAATATAAAAGGGTATTTAATACTACTTTGCAATAATTTCTTGTGTCAAGAGAGAGGATGAACAGAATGATCAAACTATGGTGAGTTGCTCTGTGATGTTTCTGAAGGAAACCTGAACGATCCTTTGAACAAGCCAAAATTAGAAAGACAAAATTCCTGAGAACTTTTTCAGTTTTTCTTCAGTAGGCTCTGATTTTTTTGTTGATACTTTTGAAAAGTCTTAGCATATAATCTCATATCTGGATGTTGTCTGTGGCTCTGTTCAATTTCTTTGTCATAATATGACCAGAATAATGAAGTAAGCAGGAACAAAGGGTACATTTATATGCTGTGGCATTATCTAATGGTATTTGCTATAACTTGAATTGTTCATACATCCAAAAAACCGTGTTCTGTTTAGTTAATACTGTAGAATATGCAAGCTAGTGGCATCCAAAACGCTACCTTTGATACTCATCTTTAGAAGTGGTTTTAGGATGCTTACTAATACTGTCATTTTTAGTACAGTTTTGTATGTCTGTCGTGTCAGACTTGCTGTGCAGTAGGGACTGTGTAGGTAGTTGGGTATTTATAGGACATAACAGCCAGGATTAAACAACAATAAAGGATTCATTGAACTGCACTAATAAATCAGATGTGATTACAGTGCGACAATGGATATGCAGAGATTTGAAGAGGCGTGCTGGTGAATAGGCTGTACCCTATTTGAATATGTTATCTTTCTTTGTGTGAGGTAAGTGAAGAGAAGATGATAGTATAAGTATATGCTCCTAAATTGTATGACATAATTTATGAAGACAGTAATAATTGAGGAGGTTGAATTAAATGTTCCTTCATTTTTATGTAGGCACTTTTTTGTGTGTGTGTGTTCATGCATATTTCTTTTCCATTATTTTGTAGCAATCTTACCATTATATGCTTCTCAATAAAATGTTTTGCTTTAATGCTCAGATGATACAACATTTCATCAACTGTTTCTAGTTTCTGTTTCTGGAAGAAATATGGAATGCAGTTTTCTCTTCATTGTTTGACTTTTATTTGTACCTGCCTTTCTCAAACTGTAATTTTTTTTGTAGTAATCTCAGTTTTGCAAGCACTTCTATTAATTAAAAAAAAAATAGACTTGTGCAAAGTAGTTTGTTAGTCTTAGTTCTCAGTGTGAGCGCATACAATATCACACAGGTTGCTATAGTATTCTTTCTTCCTATCATATCATATTTTGTTTCAAAAACTCAAAACTGTCCTGTCAAACTTCTTAACACAGCCATTTTCTTCCTTGTATATCTACATTTTTCAGATAGGTAAAGTGAGGTACGGTAAATACTGTGCAGAAAAAGCCAGGAATGAAAAAGCAATGCTTGAAATAATCTGTCCTCTTATCAGTGTGCTGTCTATCTTTGATCTTTGTTTAATGCATGATAGAAAGTGTAGATAGAACTTACTGTAGTAAAGAGCTTTGGAATAGCCACTGTTTTTTTAAATTTACTTTTGAGCTAGGATGAGAGGCAGTGAAATGGATCATTAATTTCCTGAATCTTAAACTGTTCTTACCCTAGGAGCTGATGGGATGTTTTACAAATGTTCTAACTTCAGACAGGCTTGGTTTTATATAATATCTCTATAACAAAATGTAAACTCCCAGAGCTGGGCAAGGTTTTCTCTCTCTGCTCTGTTACCATATGCCTGTGTTTGCTCAGGCCGTAAAGTACTCGGCCCCAGGGACAGTCCAAAAGCCAGGAGATTCCCTCCTGGTAGAAGTCTCATCCAGTAAGGGATCATCTGAAGTAGAGAGACTTAATTTGAGAAGCTGCTGTTTCAGTTCTTCTCATTATGTCTGTTTTATCAGTGCCATAGTTGGTAACCACCACTCCTTTTTTAATTTCCCGGAGTAATCTTTTAAAGTTTTCTGCATGAAATTTTTTTCCTGTGTCATGAGAAAATAAATCTTCCATATTATATAAATGATTAGGATTCTTTGAGCCTGGTGGTTATTCCTGGATATAGTTGAAAGATGGTATTTTCTTCCATATGGTTCTTTTCCATTAACATATGGGTCTATTTTGTGGTTTGGGGAGATAGTGATCCAGATTTTCTCTGCGTGTCCTGGAGCCAAATGTTGGGATTCTTTTTATTATTATTTAATTAACTACCTAATTCTGCAGAATAGAAATTTGCATTACGCACATCCACTTTACCTACTAATTTATTTGTAATATTGTATTATTTTATACTATTTTCGTGTGCAGCTTATTGCTGTTTCTGTAAATAAACAAGTACATGATTAGAATTATTGCAACAGGGGGCATGGTGGGTATGGACATACAGACTTGCTCACACGCAACCTCAATCCACCCACATCTATGCAGTGAGAATTACTTAAACCACTTATTCCTTGTCATTAGTGAGAAGTTTTTTTGTTGTTGTTGTTTTTTTTTTTTTTTTTAAATTTTTATTTTCAAAAATTTTTTTTTTTTTTTTAAAAAAAGATTCTGATAATCAGAATTCTACCAAGTAAGCCCTAGTAACATCAAGTTGGTGATCGCCCACCTTGGGCAAGGCAGTTAAAGCCAGTTTGAATGAATGCATGCTAATGCCTGGGTTTTCTCTGCTAGGGTTTTTCTCTGTTCAGGGGAAGGATTATGTGGCTTAGAATAATATTCAAAGCAGTCAGTTTACTGAGCTGGGAACAGCCTACAGCTAACTGATAGAAGTAAAAAAAAAACCAAACATCCCACACAGGAAAAAGAAAAATACAATAAAAAGCAAAAAAAAACCCAACAACCCAAGCAAACCTCGAACTACAAACATAACAGTCTGGACTCTCCAATTCTTCTTCTTTTTTTTTTTTTTAATTTAAGGTGGTTTTTTTAAATTATTATTATTATTTTTTTTATTTTTTGTGGGCTTCAGGCACATGCCTTTGACTTATTCAGTAAAAAACCTAGAGAAATTCTGTAAAACTAGACATAAGTAGAATGCTTTTATTTCAAGCAAGAGAGATAAGAGAGATGACTTCTAATTGCTCAGTATCTATTATGGCTCAAACACCTACCTAGCAACAAGAGAACCAAATTTACTTCTTTTAAGTCTACTGTTTGAAACTGCATCTGTTATCTTCTAAGAGAAGCCATCCATCCTCAATAGACTGTAGAACAGGTTCAGTGCATTACTGTACTGTTCGTGGCTATCATTGAAATTGGGCTATTAAGTGATGAATGTCAAATTCTTGGGGGAGTCAAAGAGATAAAACCTGAAAATGTGCAAGATTATAACTGAGTGCTTAGAACATCCAACTCTAAGTCGGGAGACTGAAGTGTCTCAATTAGCTTTCTTAAGAGTGAACTGAGTATAAAATACAAAAATTCCTATTGTTATGTTCCTTCCCAACTCCATTTTTATTATATTTTTTTTAGGATGAGGACTTAGTGCTCCCACTAAGCAATGTGGACTGGCCTCTCACAAAACTACTAGTAAGTGGCCTATTTAATGAGTGCACTTTCAACAGTAAAGCAAAACATACACTGCATCTGGTGCATTAAAAGAACTCCCATCTCCAGGGTTTTTAGTACGGTACGTGGTTACACAAGAGAAGAGACTCAATGGGACAAATCAAGTTGGTTGTCGCTCCTGCCATGCAAACCAGTGAGATCCACAACAATGCATTCTTAAAATTCCAGAAGGAGTGGATTTCTGATGGCTCTAAAAAGAACAGAGTATCATTGTGTGGCTCATAACCATTATGTGCTTTTCTTTATTAAAACTCAATTATTTTAGCAGTAATAGTATGCAGCTCTTAAATCGTACCTTCTGGGCAGTACAGACCTAATCAGGCTGCAGTGACTGTACTAATAACACAGCATTGTCATCCCAGATTGCAACTGTATCCAGTCTTCGTATTTTTATAGATTTTCAAGTTTCTAGCAACAATAGGTTAAGTATGTGTTTATTTTTAATATTTTAATATTTTCCTTAGTATAAAGAAATCAGATGTACAGAACTTCTGGTATGCTATTCTGGCAGTATAATAAGGGAGAAAACTGCTGTGATTAGAGGTGTAATTTTCCTAGGAGCATCATTTGTTCTTGTTGAAGCTTGTTATATGAATTGAGTTTGAATCAGAATCTTGGTACATTTAACTGGAATTGTTTGGGCATCTCGACTGAAACTGCTTCAGAAAGTTAAAATAGTAGTATGCTTAAAAGAAAAGCATGCTAAAGCAGGCAGTGGATGTCCTTGGTCAAGGAAGTTAGGGCCTTTCATGTATTTATAATCCAGCCTTAGATTCTGCTCTTTTGTTTCAAAACGTATGTTTAGCTCTTTTTGCAGTGTATTTTAACAGGAGCTCTATGTCCAAATTAGTCTTATGAATAAATTGTCTTGTGAATAAAACTTTCTGCTGAAGTGCCTGGAAGATGCACATGAAAGAGTCGATTGTGTCATTGCCTACTTTCTCAGTAGCTGTGATTCCTCATAACAGAGTAGTGTAGTATCCTCTAAAACCAACAGTGTCATAGTTAATTCATCAGAAACACAGCTGTGAACTTCGTATTGTTTTGTTTTGTTTTTTTCCAAACTAACTGGACAAAGAAAATTCCAGTGTGCAGTAAAGAAAGTTCCAAGCAATTGGTGTGCACAGGGCTTTGTGTGTAAGCCATTGACCTTGTAATGTGATCACACAGGCTTTTCGTAAATTAATCTTTCAGATCTTGTGAGTGACATGTGAACTTTGACTTCATGGGCAAAAGACAGATTCCAGCTCTAGTGGAGTCACCTGTATCCCAAATACATGTTAAACTGACACAACGTTCTTTCTGAGAAACATGAGTCTTATGGTGCTTTTGTGTTTACTATTTCTCCTAGTAAAAGACATCTTCCCCCTCTTGTGAAGTGGTATACATTAGTGAAGACAACAAGATTGTTCTGACTTAAAATGATAGTAAATTGAATAATTGAAAATACATTTTAGCTATTCCTATAGCAATTACATGTTTCAAATTGCAAAAACATTGACTTTCCTGGAAACTACAAGCAACCATACCATTTTACTTTTGGTAATTTGTTTATTGTTTCTAGAATTGTATTAATTTCCTTGGAAGTATAATTTCTTAGAAACAGTGTTTACACAGCTCTTTTGAATTACATCTGTTGTCTACATTAATGTGTTTGTCAGAAAATGGTTGAAAAATTCAAACACTATAATTTCTAGCATCGTCTAGATAGTTTAAAAAATACCTTTCTTTTTACCTTAAAAGCTTTAGATTATTAAATGAACAAAATAATTTTTTTGCTGTTGCAGGAGAGTTGGTATGCCTGTGCTTAGATCATGTTCACTAATGCTGTTTGGTTTCCTGAGCACCTGTCACTTGGCAACTGGAAGTACAGGGATCTGCCCAGTGCAGTGGTGGCACCTGTTGGATGCCATCCTTGCTTCTAGTTACAACAGTGTAGCCATCTCTTTTTTTTTTTTTTTTTTTTTTTTTTTTTACCATTCAGGAGTTTTTCCAGGAAAGGAAAAGGGAGAAGGGAAGGAAATATGCATACTGCATCATGTTGTTATGTATCTTTGGGCACATAGCTTCTGTAGTCAAATCAGAACTCATAGCTCTGTAAAGACATCTGGCTTTCTGTCTCTGCAGATAGGTGGTTCTGTGCTTCTCATTAAAGCAGCCATGATAATACAAGCAATAATAATAAGAGACCACAACACTTCAAATGCATCTACTTTCCAAACGTCTTTGTTCTGAGACAAGAGACAGGACCTGTGACTGAGGAAAAGAACAATAGAAAATGCTGAAAGTGGTTTTTATTTCAAAGCGTGGAGAATTTAAAACTATAATGAATTTAGTGGCAGAAATAACTGCGAAGTTTTCCTACTCTCCCTTGAAGAAAAGAAGGAGGCTGGTTCTTCTACTCAGTCTTACAACATTTGTGCTATTTCTAGTTAGGCAAGGTCATAAAATACTGGCATATTAGTTATAATAATACAGGAAATTCATCACTCCAGTGGGAATATGGTCATTGGTACAGTTATACATTTACTACTTCTGCTGTACACGCCTGAGGAAAACCTGCTATGGTTCTAATAACAGTTAAAACTGGGATTTACTTTAACTAGACCTGCAGAAGGATGATCTGTGTAGTTAGACAAAAAATGAATGATACAATTGTTTTGCATTTCAGATTAAAAAAAAAAAGCTGTCAAACATTAATAATATTAGTAGGTCAGCACTTGCTTTATCTTGATTTTAGCTTTTTTATTGTTATGTTGTTAATGTAAATTTTCTGACATTGTGTGTTGAAATATTTTGAGGTTAAACTCATTGTTGTACTTACTGGAAGGACTACCCCCAATCAAGAATGGGTGCAGGCAGGCTTGAAGCACCAAATGAAATCTTTTCCCTGGGGCAACATCGTTCATCATGTTCTTCCTAAAGGCTTTTGGTTTTTCCTTTTGAATGGAAGTAGAAGAGCCAGATGCATGTACCTCATTTCAAAATACTTCTCCGTTCTTTAGAAAAGGAAAAGATTATTCTTTATGCTCTTTCTTTAAGAATGTTTTTTCATCACTTTGTAAGATATATGCCCACATTGACATGCACAGCTGCAACCTGACATTCCCTATAGAAATTTTGCGTTTGCCCTGTGGCAACAAGCCCTACCAAATTTAAAAAGTAAATCAAATTCTGTATCACTTCTTTTGACCTCTCATAAGCAAAGACTGAGAAGTGGCAAAACTATCTCTAGTCTTACACATTCATCAGTACACATGCAGTGATTTTTCTCTAAAAAGCAGTGACAATTTTACAGGTTTTAGGTGGGATGTTCCTCAGTAAGGATGTCCCACAGTTTTTCATGTCGCTAAGTGAAGGGGTCAGAAATGTTTCATGAGCAGTGGGAACTCTAAGTGGGCAGGGACTGAATAGTGAATTAGGATTCCATATTTACAATACTATATACACTCTTCTGCTTACCTTGGGGATAACTACAACAGGACAAAGAAAGTTAAGCCAGAGTAAAAAATACAGTAAGAAAATTATATTTGTAAAATAAACTTTTTTTCCTTAACTTAGCTAGGTCAGATACCTGTCTTACTTCACTAATGGACACTACTGTATCTTGTTATTCCATATACAGCACAGCTTTATTCATACATACTTCTACTAGTGGGAGAGAATAATTACATCTCCAAAGTGTGTTCCACTGTTCAGGTTCACAAGTATGTATACTGTATAGAAGAAGTCAGTATTCTGAGGTGCTGAGGTACACGGGACCAATTAGAATAAGATTCACTTTATGGAGTTTCTGTAGAGAATGTAATGAAATATGAACTCCTAGAATATATAAGGTGTTATTATATTTGTTTTTATGCTCTAGTCTGTGATTGCTTTGGCTGAGTCTTCATGGCTTACTGCCTTTGGGGCAGTCCCTGTATTTATAGTGAGACTAAACTACACTTAATTATGTAAGTCATTTAGATGTTTGTGTCTTGTTTTCCTTCTTATTTGTTTGAGGGATTTTATTACTTTTATTGGTGTTTTAGTGCGTGCAATGAAGTATCATATGCTATGAAGAAACAAATCTGCATGTTATTGTTTTTTTCCTATTTGTATTTTTCTCCAATAAAATATAGACCTGTTAGTATTCTTAAAATCTCAAGGTGGAGAATTTTAAAATAGATACAGTAAGGCATTGTGGTACTATTATGCTGCATTGTATCTATTTTCGGGTAAAAATAAGAGCCAACGTGGGCAAAAAAGGAAATAATATATATATTTTAACAGGAAACAGCTGCAACCACATCAAGGCGTTTTTGTCTGCTTTACTGGATTTGCTGCAAATTAAAGCCACAATTTAATAACATGCAGGGAAGACAGTTCTATGGAATGAAATGTGTTAAATGATTAATAACAATTAAAAACACAAAACAAGATGTTTAGGAAGCAGTTTCTGAGGTTCTTTTTCTTCATCTGAGGCTATAAAATGAAAGTCTTATTAAGTCTAATTGACAAGTAAATACCACTTCAGGAATTTATCTTATGTTTTTACAAAGATGGTGGGTGTGCTCAAATTAATTTGCTTTCTAACCTAAGAATGCTTGGAAGTATGTGATGTCAAGCACTGTAAAAACAGGGAGCTATCCATTAGTTGAGGAAGATTTTAGAAACGAGAAAAAATATTATGCAGTGACTCATATGAAGTGACACAATGCTCTGCTGTTTTTATTGTTATTATTTTTAAATGCAGTAAACTAGATGAGCTAAGCATTGAGCTAATCTGGAGTTAGAAGAACTGAGTTCTTGCAAAAAACCCACCAGTTGACAGCCTTGGCATAGGTTAATTTTGAATTTCAGTCAAAGACTTTTGTCATAGTTTAGTATTTAAACAAATATTTCTTACAATATGACTTCCTCAGACATCTTCATTCTTCAACTTTTTAGTTATGTTATGTGAAGAATGGCTGCTTAATTACTGTTCAGTGGCTACTAGGGTTTGTTGATTTTTCAGTGACATATGCCTTTTACTTGAAGTCAGTACCTCTTTGCCTCTTTCCTTTCCCTCAGGGGACTTAGTTGCTTAGATAGTAACACTTCCCACCCACTAATTAGACTCTTATAACTTTGACAGCAAAAAAGAAAAATGTTTTTAATATCTTTTTTTTTTTTTTTTTTCCCCCGTGTATAGTAGTTTTATGTTTTGGGAGGGTGACACTTCATTGGACTTAGTCATAGCTTCACACTCAGGTATTTTAGTAAAAGATTAGTTAAATAGGAAAAATATATCTATTTAATTAAAACACTGCTTAAAATAATGTTTCTTATCTTTAATTACTTTTGTCTGTAGCTATCATGTAGAACATATTCAAAATTTCCTTTTTTTATGAATGATTTGCTTTGTTGTCTAATATTTGCAATTTCTAATTTAATTGGGTACTAAAGTATTTTATTGTGCTGCAACAGTAATTCAAATCTCAGTAAGCTTTCTTTTATAATTCATGTTGGTTTTACGTTATAATAGCTCCTAAAACAAAAGAGAAAGCGAACATACGTGGAGTTATTTGATATTTTAATGGTGTAGGTTTGAATCCAAACTCCTCAATATATTTAGAGTCTAACCAGTTAATGAAAGTGGAGCTTCAGAATAGCAATCTTCCTCAAATGCATGTCTGCATTTGTGAAAAATAGATATGTAATCCTTAAAACTTTAAAATATTATTTTTTAATTAATAAATAGTTGCCTGATAGGAATCTTAGGAACTTCAGACCTGTGTGATGTTTCCAAATTTTATTTTCTAAAGTTATTTTCTTAAAACTTTGTTGCGGATGTGCGATTCAGATTTTGATGCCCATGTGTGAAAACTTCACTGCTAGTATGCAGGCAGTTGGAAAGTGTTGTATAACCTGTAGATGGAAATCTCTGGTGAAATGAAACTAAACTTGAAAGCTTCAGTAAATGAAGGGTAAGAAGTACGTTGTGGCTGCTGCAACAATTCAAAATAAAGCTTTCTGGAATTTTCAGAATTATGAAATCATTTCCAGATGCTTCCAAGCAGAAATTCACAGTTAATGAAGAGATTTTGATCCCTTTATATCCTAGTGTAACACCATGAAAATTCCATAGCTGTGAGTAATATCAATTAGTGTCCATGTTATCAAACAAAAACTATTATGAAAGTTATTTTAGCTTTATTTATTTATTTATTTACTTATTTAAGTTATCCCTGGCAGCCAGTTGCTTTCTGTTTCTAAAGTCTGCAGGGTGTGGCATAGATGCTGAAGCAGTTTTCCATTATTTGCAAATTTAAGCCACAAGCAATTAACTAGATATTTTTAAGAAAGGAAAAAAAAAAAAAAAAGCCAGCAACAACAAAAAAAAACATATTATACCTCTTTGTAATGACTAAAATATGCATGTTTAAATCATTTTTGCCTGCAAGGACTTGTCATGATTATCTATACATGTATGCCCTGTAGGCTATCTGTTAAAAATAAAAAAAGGAATTAACTGCTGCAATTACTAGGTCTCTCCACAGTTTCACCCACTTTCCTTGGTGTCTATGAACTCATGTCCGCTTTTAATGTCTGTTATGTTTTCTCTCTGTTTGAGAAAGGGGAAAAATCCTTTATTTTTTTTTCTATCTTCCATTTATGAATGAAATTCATATTCTCTTCTAAATTGTAGATAGTGTTTTAAGACTGTTTGTTTGTTGTGGTGTCTCGTGATGTGACAAGTTGAATTCGCTTTTTAGTCAAGGATGTTTTTTTTATTTCTTTCTTCTTTTTTTCTGTCGTTCTCTCTGTTTTCATGCCTTAGAACTTCGGTCCCATCTGCTTTCTGGCTTTCATTAGCAGCAGTTACATAAAATGAACTACCAGACCTTTTTCTTCTTCCGTTAAACAAATAGAACATGGGAAAAAAACAAAAGAAAGGAATGTGTAACAAACGGAAGAAAGGATAGAAGATGGAGGTAAAAAGCATGGAGTCTTCCAGTCAGGAAGAAAGTGACTGCTTCAGAAGTGATTGTTGCAGCCTTACATTTCCATAAACATATAAACAAATTAGAGCATAAAAGTAAATTGTTTCAAGCAAATATCAGGAGAACTGTTGTTTATGATACTTTCAGATAAAGCAACAGAAAATAAACAGCTGCCAGCTACATAAGTCCATACATAGTCCTGCCTTCCTGGTGCTTCTTCATGTACTGTGTATCATTTTATGGTTATTTATCTTGAAGTATTTGTTTTTCTCCTCATGGTAAAATCTGATGAGGCTTTTTAGTGTTAGTCTGTCTCTTACTGTGTAGATGAGGAAAACAATCCTAAATCTTTGAACTTGCAACCCATAGTCACAGCAGGTCTATCCACAGCTGCCTACAAGTTTGCATTCCTACCACATGCAGTAAGGCTTTCTCCGCAGACCCATGTCACCGAGGAATTCAGTGAGGAACAAGAAATCTTCAGTCAGAGAGGTGCCACAAGTGTGTGAAAAAAATAGCTTCACATAAACAGTACAGGTCATTAGCAGGCTCTTCTACTCCTGACTAGGAACTAGTTTTTTGGATCATTAACAATAAAAAGCCTAGGAAATGAATAGGACTCAGTGTCCTATTAAAAATTAGCCAGAACAATTAAAAGGTTTTCCAACTTCTAATGGGAACCAGGCCTAATAGCTCATTTTCACTTGTCTAGTAGTCTGTTTCTGCATTTTGTATTGCATTAATTTTATGTCCTTCTGTTTTTAAAGGAATATAGTTACCTTTTTTTTCTGTATAGATGTTGTAAATTATTTAAGTGAGGGCAGTGAAGGCCTGGGAGAAGTGGAATCTACTGTCTCCCAGAGACTGCTTTACTGGTCCTAATTCTTGTGACTATAAACTGATAAAGAGAGCTATGATGGGATTTCTTACAATGAGTACAAATGTGCACTTTTCAGCCTCCTAATACAGTTAACAGTATTATGAGGTCACATATATTAAGATGCTCATTTAGTTGCAGAGGCACAGCCTTTTTTAGAGTAAGATGTCTCTCCTTAGGGGATTACTCTGTTCTCTGAACTCTTCTCTGATTTCAACAGCAGCCTTCCTGCTATCATTTCAATATGAATTTGTTGCTGTTGGTTTATGTGTAAATTACTCATGGCTATTTAAGAACTATTTTCTCTCCTGCTGAATGCTTTTCCTTAACCCTAAAATGATTTTGTCTGGAGAAAACTGCAAACAGTGGGCCTTTATTATTTTAAAATTTAATTTTTGTGAGGTGTATTAAATACATTCCTTAAACATGCATCCTCGCAGACATATCTTATACAGTAGGCCAAAGGGAAGAAGAGACAAAGAAAGAACAAAAACCAAATAGTATTTTATACTGCTTTGCATGCAAGCTGGCTGCTCAGGAGGAAGACAGTCCCACACCATTACAAATATTTTTCACTCCATAGTTGTTAAAGTCATTTCCCTCCCCACTGGCCTTAGGTACTACGTCTTCCCACCTAACCTTCAGGTAATAATCAAAGTAAACTCAGAACTAATTGGTGATAGAAGCCATATGATTTTCCTGAAAGGAAAAAAGGAAAAGGAAAATATGTCCAAGGAAAAGAAGATTAGACAGTTGGGGGCAATAGGGAAAAAAATGACAAGAGAAAGGCATTACAAGATGATCTCCCTCACTATTTTCATCTTATATTTATTCTTTCTCACCAGATGCAGAATTCCTTTCTGCAGTGAGTGAGTTGTGTGGTTGTTAACTTAAAATTAACTCCAAATGGTCTTAGCCAATAATTTTGAAATATGTTAGTGTGGAACCACACACTCAAAAACATGTGGGAATACATGTGGGTCTCCAGCTGTGAGGATCTTCTATTATATAAATATAGTTATGTTTACATAGCATAATATTCTTTTCTGTGATAATACCCTAGATTTAGCTGTACATCCAGTAGTGCCGTGATACTGTGTTTCCATACCTGAGTGAATGCATCTTTTTCTTACAGAAATTTCATTCCAGTAATAACTATTTGTAAACAAATGTTGTCTGCAAGTTAAAATACTCCTTCAAGAAATCTAAGAAACTCAACATGCTAGCAAATTAGTTTGATAGTGAAAAATTCTAAAAATTCCACATTTAATTTCTGATTTTTCATGTGTTTTGTTCTTATTTTCTTCACTAGGATTAAAATTTAGAGCCTAATAAAAGACTTTGAAGAGGTCAAAATTTTTTTCTCTTATACCTGAATTAGTGTTCGCTGCTTAAGGTTGTGGTTTGATTTTAGTTATCAAAAGTATATTGATTGACATCAAGGCTAGCTGCATCTAAGTATGATTACTAGATTTATGTTCATGTATATAGAGCTGGCTACATGTGGTAGTCTTTTGAGGCTTTTTATTATTGTTTAAATGCCCTTAATGTCTCAACTTCTTTAATGCATTACTCTTTTATGTTTTCTAAGTGAACTCAGAGTGACTTTGTGAATAGAATTAGTCTACATAGGAAAAGACTAGTGAAAAAACAAACAAACAAACAAAAACAGGCAAAAAAAGCAGTGCCTGAATTGTATAGTAATCAACATATAGTACTCATTCTTAGATGTCATTAATGTGTGAACATTTAAACACAGTATGATGATTGAAAGTAACCTGAAATGTATTTCTGATTCATTTTGACAGAACATTTTCTTTAACAAATAAATAGTATTTTTTTCCAGATGGAAATCTTTCCTCATTTGTGAACAAGTCTTTTTCAGACATAATCCGTACACTGCTGTGATACTCAGGCTGTGATCTCATCTGGTTGTGATCAGAGTCATACCACATATGTACATGGGTAAAAGACCTTCAGGATGAAAATTCAGCCAGAGATCTGATACTGATCTTTCCTCTGAAATGGCAGCAGTTCCAGTTCTGTGTAGTGCTTATTACTGAGTAAATAAAATTATAATTTGACATAGACCAGGTCAGCTTTAAGAGGTTCATCAGATTGTCAGCTGAGCCTGTCTCTTGGATGTTGGGTAAAACCAAGCTTTTGGTTGTAGAGAGCATCTTTTCCATTTGATGTTGCAAATTAGGGGGGCTAATCTGAAAATAATGCTTCCTATTTATTATATTGGGCCATGATGTCAGAAGCAGATGTTGGCGGTATGGCAATGGAGGCTGAACCTTCTTCCCAGTATTCCATTACATTTTGTTACTGTGTGACAGTTGGCAGAAGAGCGGCAATCAGACAAAATGGCTTCTGACATGGAAGTGTGTACAAAGCAAATACCTGGAATTGAATTCCTCCTTCATGCAGAAAAAATTGCACCCATTGACATTCATTGATAGATCATTTGCACAATCGGTTAACAGTGGTGGCTATGTTGAAAAAAGGTATTTTGTGGCTGTTTGCTCGAATAAATAGTGTTCTTGTGCTCTTTGGATCTGTTGTAGTTTCCATGGAAATAGGAGGCACTACCTCTGGAGCAATCTACATGTTTATAATATTTTCATATGAATTTATGATTATATGTTGTGTATATCATATTTCATGGACAGATATATTATATGCGTATCTAGAATACTCTTTGTCTTCTCATTATCAGCTTGAAATTGTCAGGTAGTATTTTTCTTCTCTATTGCCAGGATGCGTTAAGGATTTTAAAGGCTAGAATCCCTTGTTGCAAACCTCTGTAAACAAAACTCCTGCCCTGTTCTTCACCATATCAGCTAATATCAGTCATAATCTTCAATAATGAGCTTTAAGAAATGTCCAGTATTGCCCTGATAGTCAAAAGACTTGTAGCAGCGTGTTGTTTTGTTTTCAGTGACACGTGTGTGTGTCTGTATGTATACATAACCAAACAAAATATATGAAAAAATAAACCGGTGATATCTTGTGGAAGGCTCTTGGCAAAATTAAGGGCCTCTCAGTGCCGTTTGGATATCAGGCTTCTTTCCTAAATTTCACCACCTAATTTATCTAGAACCCAGTGGAGATGTTATGTAAACTATGCAGTTATGTAAATGTGTATTTAAATTCAGTTTGAATTTAAAAAACATTGGTATAAACTTAAAGCTTCTGCCAGTGCTTTTGTATCTCAAACTGTTTTATAGTGCTGCTTTTCATTAATTACATTTTGACAGAAGAAAGCTTTTTCTTTTTTCCTTTTTTTTCAGATTGAAGAGAAAACGGGCCTCTCTGAAGAGCAGCTTAAAACCCTTCTGGAAGAATGTATGCAGCCTCAGAGAACAATAAGCAACGTTACCATGCCAAAGTCTCAGGAATCTCTTTCTTGTGGATTAAGTCCCCCTTGTTACACAAGTCAAGACTCCATTCTTCACTCCACATCTACTCTTTCCAAAATGTTAGTTGAAGACCATATTGTAGGGATGTTAACAGCTCTGGAAAAGGCTGGACTTGAAGACAAAAGCTCATGTGTTAATGCAGAGAGTGAAATCCCTAGCTACTATATCAGCAAAGCATTGGCTGATAGTCACTTATCAAAGGATTCACTGGCCCAAACAGAGGAACCTGATGACCTAGAAGGTTTACAGAAGATGAGAGATAAGGGTATTACTGAAGGTTACTTTATGTCAAGAGCACTCAACACTGAAAAGCTGAAGAAACCTTCTTTCTTGGGTGAACCATTATACTGCATCAGCATGAACAATGAGCCATCCACAGGGCCTGACATTCTCAGCATACCACTGCAAACCGAAGGAGGTGAGACCCTTAACAATCCTTTAGAATAGGCTTTTGATGGTGATGAAAGAAACAAGCAGGTTCTCACCAAAGGTATGCACCAATATGCACTGGTTATTATGTTAGGGCAAGGGGGTACTTTTATAAAATGCCAAAAATAACATAAACAAAATAACAGAGCATTTATCAAGATTCTTCCCTAACAGTAGCTGGCTGTGAGATTAGAACTCCTACGAAATATAGTAATGATGGTGATCAGTCATCTCAACAAGAAAACGGTGTGCTTATATTTTTTATTATCTTTCTGGTAGTAAGAAGTCATGTTTACTGTTCTGTGGAGAGAAATTTTTCTCCCAGTTTTTAATAAGGTAAGCTATTTAGTATAGAAACAAGCATGACTTATTTATATTAAGAATAACAATTTTATTTCAAATGTATGTGTAGAAAATATCAAGAAGAGTAAATACTGCATAATTTTTAAAGGACTTTTAATTCAGCAAAGAAAGAATAGACTTTTGCTAGCAAAAAATTAAGTTCACCCTGTCAAGTGAAGAAGATATTGGATACACCTCTATTTTTATACCCATTGTTGTATACTGATATAGCAATTTCAAACTACATTTATATTTTAGCATAATGCCACTTATCTTTCTGGAAAACAAAGTGTTTAAATAAGCCAGATTTCAGGCAGGTAAATCTACATCTTCCATTTCTTTCGTAAAATTGTGACAGTATGAAGTTGTTTTTCTATCAAAGTTCTACAGTTTAACTGTATTTTGAATTAATTAATTTTGTCAGAATAGGTCTTTGTTGTACTGATATCCTCTTCTGAATTTGTGGAAACTATTTTTTCCCTTTCGTTGGTAGTTTAGAAGAGCATCTTGATACTTCTTAACTGCACCTGTTTCTTTGATTGTTTAGAGTTAACCTTTCTACAGTAAAAGGAATACCCCTACAGTTCTGTGATTCTGTGAATGATAATATCTTTATAAAAAGTGATTTCACCGATCAGGAAATAAGAAAACTTGTTATTGCTCTTCTTACACTGCTTGCTTAGACTTACTTAAGTCTTTGATATATCTGCCTATAATAATATTTAGGCCATATCTTCAGCAGAAAGAAAATAAAATTACACTACTTAGAGAAATGCAATTATTTGGGATTGGTTAGTTTTCAGCTAACACTGCATGTCAGCCTCACTCTTCATGCAGATGCAAGCATCAGAAGAGAGTAGGCAGAGAAGGTGGCCTGCCCCCAGGGAACAGGCAGGTGGTAGTGGTGATGGTTTAGAGAATCACAGCCACCTGTGCCAGGGGCAGCTTGATCTGGTGAAGGACTGAAGTGGCTAGGTATTACATCATCAATCTTCTTTCTTAACAGTCAGCAGGGAGAAAAACTCGTGCTTGACCTGCTGCTCTAACATGAATTAAAGTTCTTCACTTAGGCTGAATACAGGTAGTACAGTCAGAGACAAATCAGAGCCCTGTCCACCATCTTCCTTTGTTACACTAGTGTTTAAAGATGGAGTGTGTTAACTCAAGCAAAATGTCCTGCACTGTAGCCCCTGTATAGTGAAGTGAGTAGGTAACTGTTTATGCTGTTGTTATAGACATAGTCAATGTGAAGTAATTTTATCACACAAGAGAGAAAAGAGATTTCAGCAAAGCACACTGCTATTAGCAGTTTTCTGCATGTGACCTCTCATTGTGAAAGTCTGAGAGTCTTTCAAGTGACTTTGTGTTAGATTTATCACATAATAATTTAAATATGTTTGAATCATAATTATATGTTGTGTCAGAGCAATGCAATGTGGCATTTTAATTATCAGTATCTGTAGTGGCTGCATAATATTCTACTACATAGATGTCAGTCTGTGTGGTTAATTAACATCCTTGCTTTATGGTCATTTTTCTGAACTGTTCATAATTTTCAGAAGTCTCTTAATCTTTTCATTTTCACTGAAAACTTAAAAACAAAACCAAGGAAAATTCCTTGCAGATACTGTTAACTCTTCAAGCATTGAGTCATTGTGTCTGAGTCTGATATTTAAAAATGGTGTCAACAGGAGTAAACAGGCAGAACAAAATTAAGTGCAAAATAAAATACACTCCATAGTTTTGTAACTGTTATTACGTTACTGCCAAATATTTTGCAGTCATCTGTAAGTTGAAGTTTAAATTAAATTCAGATTTACTGTATTCAGTTAATAATTAGTCTAACCCTAGCATATATATCCAGAATTAACATTTAACTAGACAGCAGCCCATTCTTACTATTTTTCTCAAAATACTGCTTATAAGAAAATGTACAGCTTAAATAAAAACCAACCCATGAGTTCTGCTTTTCCACAGAATTATGTTATTTGTTTTTGACACGGGTTCCTCTTAAACAGTTATTTCTGGCCATAAGAGCTAAGTTGTGATACTTATCAAGATGGTAAATTTGCCTGGTGTATTCTACAGGTAAGCCCGTTATTATTAGTTTAGAAAGGATTACATGTGCTAATTGTATTGAGAAACAGAGATCCCAGTGGAGCCCAGTGTAAGGTAAATTCGTCTTCAGATGAAATCATGAAATGTGTCAGGTTTGTTTTTAAGAAAGATACTTAGTTGAGCTCTGTTATAGTCGTAGTTCTAAAAGATTCATGCACATATATCCATAATCTTTTGTAGATAGTTGGATTGTCTGGGTTGCTACACCTGGTTTATACCATGTAAGCAAATAAAAATCATATTTGTGTAAAACTGATTTATCACAATTTATTTTCACAGTCTGTATAGTGGTATAGTCTGTGATACAGATTTACTGTAATACATTAGATCGTAAATACATCTTAAGGAAAACGATTATTAACATTATATTTTTTTGGCATGAAATTATAAGATCTTGCTCTTCACTTCTTCCTCTTATGAATAATATTGTGCTTTCATCAGTTCAGCATGTGATTCTTTCTTTTTTTACAGATGATATGAAGATTGAAAGTTGAGGGGAAAGTGACTATGTGCTTCAGTACACAGCTTTTCCAAACGTGTCATTAGACTTCCACCAGTGATATTTTACTGATATGGTTCCATTTCAGACTCTCTGAAGGAAATGAATTCTCATCACTGAGAACTTTTCCATGACATAATCAGTTCTTAAGAGAAAATTATATCCATTTGTTGCAGTTTGATTTTGAAGTATAAAATCTTGCACTTCGATAAATTTCATGATGGTGTAATAAATAATTGTACATGTGCATAATAATTATACATATGCTTTTGTGTATCTGCCTGTCCAATAGAAGTGCAGATAGGTGTAAAATGTATGAAATAGTTTTTCACTTTTTCCTTACACACTATGTACTGTTTACATGAAGTCAGCTTGAACCTGACCTCAGTGATCTGGGTACAGTTTACTGTATGGGATCTACCTGTGAGCCCTGGCTGGGTGAAGGAAGCAAGCACCAAATGCTGATCTGCTGGATGTTGTCTTGGCCAAAGGTAAGGACTTGATCCTCTGCTGGATTGGGGTTGGGACCAGTCTGCACAGCTGTGTCATGAGGCCCTGCAGAGTTGAAACCATATGGCAGACAGGCATATCCTCTTGTTCAGAAATGTAATGAAGTCAGGAAAGATCACAGCTCCTTTGGGAAGCTTGGTATGACTAAAAGTGAGGGGATTCAGATGCTTGCCTGGCAGTGACTGGAATGTGATGCCTTGTAGCAATGACTGACTGGGGTGAGGGTGGTATAGCTGGTTTGTCTTTGAGATAATAATAGCAACGCCTTAGAACATTTTGCTTGTCTACTCTTTAGCTACTATTTCTCCTGAGTTTTATATATTGTGAGCTGGTGGTTAGTTTCTCATGTTATGCTCTATGTTAGAATAAGAAGGTATTGCTAAAGGTTCTCTTTTAAAGGCATTTTTTGGAGGAGAGTGCGGAGATATTTTAACAAAAATAACTCAATAGATTTTCCTATCGATGAGGTCTCGTTTGACAGAAAGGAAAAATTCTTCCTAAGTTACTCTGTTAGCTATTTAATATTCAGCAATGACAGATTTATAAATGATACAGTGGCTGCATTATGGCATACAGGAGTTTGAATTTTTAAATCAGTACACATATTGACTGAGATTTTAATCTCATTTGCAAAGTTGCCAATCTGAGTGGATGAGTGCGCCTGCAGAAGTGGTGATCATTCAGAATCTAACCTACTTTCTTCTAACTAAAAATGTCATTTACATCGTGATTACCAAGTACTATGCATTGTTCTAATTTCCTAATGGTTTTACTTGTTTTGCAGTAATAATAACAAGCCCATGGAAAACAAACATTCTGCATTGTCCTGTTGCTCCTTATGGAAGGACTGCTTTAAGCAGATTTCACAGAGATTTGCAATTTTACTTAACTAACTATATTTTTTATCTTTAAAAATTAAAAACCTATGCCAAAGTTTGTTTTCTGTACTGTAAATATAATCAAAACAATACCAGCAGGCTTTTTTCAGTAGTATTTTCTGTGCCTTTGCAATGCTGGTGCAGGGCTATCCACTGGCCATAAACTTAGCACAGCCTGTTTATATTCACATGGAGTTAGTATTTTACAGAGTCCTCCTTAAAAGACTAGGGTAATAATTGAGAAAAATTAAGTTCTGTTTCAAAGTTTTATTTAGAATGCCTACAACACATGTTAAGAGAAATAAATTGTTCTTACTTTTCTAGCGTAGGTTTTGTTATCTTAAATCTCTCACTGTTTTGAAAAAGGTTTTCCAAGCATCCTCATGGAAAAGCATTGCCACTTCAATATCCTTGAAGCCATGAATACAGCTTCTGTTCACATCTGGCTTTTCAGGAGGTCAGCAGGTTATTCCGAATGACGTCTGATACGTATGTTCTGACAGGAACTCTGCAATTGCACTTCAGGTCTTGGGTAGTGTTGAGTGCCTGACACCAGCTGTCATCACTCAGAGAGCTGTTCCAAATCGCTTACATTGGGCACCCAAACTCAGATTGTGTCAAAAATTGGTGGCATAACATTTGCCTATTTATGCTATTAAACAGCAAGTTCTTTGGAAAGATGCTGTTTCATGCTTGATGTTACAGGTGTAATATCAATTCAACTATTTTTTTCTTTTTTCCCTAGTTTTAAGCTAAACTATAAAAAATAGAATTATTTGGCAAAATATGCTCACTGGTAAGAATTATAGCATAATAGAGATAAAATATAGTGACAAGATTATTTACTTAAATGTCATTGATACCATGGTCAAAGCAGAGTTGAGCCCAGGAGAATTCATGGTTTTTGAACATGTCCTTCAGATTTTTTGGCCTGTTTTATACTGACAAATAAGTTTTGTGTGCATAGATTTGGAGTGTTTTGTACTCTGTTATGTACTACTGTGATTTTTGCAGCATGAGGTAAATAATTTTGTTCCAAAAATGTAACACTCATGGGAAAAAAAAAAAATCCATGAAGGGATGGTTTTGGTGTGCTTATCTTGATTTGCTTAGTGATGTCGGACCAAACTATTCTCCCATTGTCACTGAATCTCCTCAGGAATATACATATGTATAGTACTGGTGGTTGTTGTGGCCAGCTCCAGCATACACATACACATTTACTGTGATGCGTATGTTTCAGTCCTGCTTGGTTTGTGCTTTTAAATAACAAACTCCGAAGTGTTTTCATCTGAAGTAGAAAAATTAGAGTGATTCATTTCCATGATGTATAAATATATAATATCTAGATTGGAAATACATACATTTGGGTAGGATGATTTAAAGAGGGATAGTGTTGATTTTAGTATCAAAAAGTTCAGTGTAGGTGTGCAACCAGGCAGTTGCATAGCAGTTGAGGAACTTTTCCATTTTCAAAGAGAAGTGACATGCTAAAATTCCAGATGAAAAGTAAATTATTGATGTGATAGATGTCAAAGGTTAAAAAGAATGAAATTATGGTTAATGTTCTTGTATGTCTAGAATTCCAGTTTAGTTTAAAGGAATTCTATCAAAAGGTGAAAAAACTTGCAACTCCGTCTTAAAGAAAAACCAAACCAAACCAATAATTCCCCCCCCCCCCAAGAAAGAGATGAAGCCCACCAAGGAATGCTGCTAGATGCTTCTTTCCAAGGCAGATGATGGCTGCTGCCTGCCTTCTGAGTCTCCAAAATGTGTTCTCCCTCCCACCCTCAAGGCTGAATTTCAAGAATGGTAAGTTTTTTTCTATTTTATAAAGTAACAGTTTCTCCTTTCTCTTTGTGTTTCTTCTTAGAAAGGCTTTTTAACCACAACTTTAAATGAGGTCTCCCTCTTTTGCTTTTTCAGTGCAAAATCTGTTAGCGAATTTACCTTTCCAACAGCGCTTCCCACCGTGGTTACCAGGCAGGGGCCTGCCCACCTCCAGGCATCATGCTGTTTGGTGGCACAGCAGACAAGGTGGTTTGGCAGCTGCCTGGGAACTTGTTAAACTATGACATTCTTGAGATCTAGGAAAAATAACATTATTTTTTTCTTTTTTTCAAATGTTGAAAATATTTGCTTTCTTTATATGTAGCTAGATTTAATGGTCAGGAAAACTGTTTCCTCTATAAATAAAATAGGAACACTTCAATACTACTAAAGCTATAACTGACAGTTATCCAATTATACGTTTCAGTGAGGGATTGGCTGCAATCCAGGTGTGGTATTTAGAATAAAAGGCTTCCTGACATTTAAGTCTACACAAAATACTTTGCTGCTTGCAATGGAATCTGCAGTACCTTGTCTATTATGCTTAAAAAAACCCAACAAAACAGCGAGCCGCGATACTGCAAGTGTGTGTTAATTTCTAGAGTGCTAAAGTACATTAGTAATTTCGATATATTTTTCAGGTAACGGTAAGTATTCTGAACTTAGAACTCCTCCCCACCCCTACTTAAAAATTTGCTGTCTTCGCTGTCTTGTGGAAATGCCACCCTATGCCGTTATTTTCCTATTGTTTGCTTTGTTAATTTGGTATGCATAGTTTTGGTGGGAAGGGTATTGCCAGAGGCATTCTACCCTAATTTTACAATAGCACTGAAACAGCCTCTCCGTATGCCTCCGCAAGCAGAGTCATCGAGGCAGACTGACACTATCTAAGCAGTTCTCAGTGTAGCTCTTGCGCATGTTACCTAATCGAGCAGATCTTGAATTTGAAAGTAGTTGAAAAATTAAAGACGAATTGGCTGGGCTTCCTGGCGTTTGTATCAATTTGAAAGTCCAAGATTCTATGGGACACTTCTCTAATTTTGTGGCTTTCCTTCGGAATATTTTATCTGTCTTTAAGACCTTTGCCTGCTGAACACTTCTCTCTAATTAGCTCTCTTTGTCTCTTCATAACTTTGCTTAACTATTTGTACAGCTTTGTGCACCTATTCCTTCACTTCTAGAGAAGATAGGAAAAAGAACTAAGTATCACCTTATTAAGATGTTCTTTTTAATAATCTATCTATCTCGTCATCCTTTTCTGAAACGAATTGAGGTTTAAAATCAGCTAATTACTGTATTACAGCTTTCATTGTAACATCAAAACATTCTGTCAGTTGTTTCTCGGGAAAGCACTGTACCTAGCCTCAGCTGTAGCTTTTTGTGGCCTCTTGTGTTCACATTCCCCAGGCAACAAGTGGGTAGACTTGTATCTGTTAACACAAGACATATGGCATGCCTTTATTATTTTAAGACATGTATCATCTCCAGTTCAGACATTACAATGATTTATACTATGTAAATGCATGTAATAAGTTAGCATGAAAGGCTGGCTTGGGTTGAGAGAAGGTCACTGGAATTGGCTGCCAAGAATAACAGAGATAAAATATAGTGACAAGATATTTACTGAAACACTGCTGATATCAGAGTTCAGTAGAACTGAGCCCAGGAAAATTCATGGTTTTACTTGAGAGCTCATGAGGCAAAACACTGCTGCAAGTAAGGACTGAGGAGCTGACTGTACTGCTAGTTGAGATGGTGCCACATCACCAGCTTTTTGATTACACCAGCAGTCTGGCTGGGAGAGACTTGAACAGATAGGCATCTGCCTCTGCAGCTATTTGTCCTGATGCCTCTTTTCATGTGAAAGAAAAGCATGAGGCAGGCCTGGCTAGGGATGAGTAGATGATTAACAGCCCTCAAAGGTTGTTTTCCCTTGTGGCTTTATCAAGGGCCCCGTGGCTATGACTACACTTAGAGGAGTCCACAGTAATGCCTTTGGGATTGAATTGAGCTACTACCCCTTAACTACAGAAAAGTTTTCAGGTGGAGAAGTTGTTATGCCTGGGTTGAAACCTCTTGTCATAGTTCTAGTGGGAAGATTATTGAGATTTGTTAATTTGAAGCCCAATTTGTGACAGATAAGAGCAACGTATTAGCGTAACTGATTAGAAATATTGCAAAGCATGAACAACACTGGGTGACACAGGTATAAATATAAATGTCCACTGTGGTTTATTGTTCTCTGTAAGAAGTTTTACTGTACATCTTACACAACTTTAAAATGGAAACTGGTTAAAAATGTTTACAAAAAAGCAGGTTCTTAGAAAATAACACTAGAAAAAAAACACTGGGAGAAAGGAAGCAAAAAACTTCAGTTCAGTGTGCAAATATTTTATAAAAATAGAAATACTAACTCTACAGGTAGCATTTCATGATAAATTATTTAAATAGCATATCTACACAATTATGTGATTAACTATTACAATGGCAATGAGAAAAATAATTTATAAAAACACAAGCAATGGTATACAAGATGACAAGAAAAAAAAATATAACACAATATTAGAAATTGTATTTGACATTTTTTCCAATGCTATTTCCTTACTGGGAATATACTTTTCCGCAACAAATTTTTGACTATGTACAGCATTAACTCTTCAGTACTACAGTAGCTTTAAAGTTTATTAGACATTTGAACTCTGTTTAATCCAAAGGTTTTTCTCAGTCACACAATAATGAGGTAATATTTGTACGTAAAACTTTCACTGTGTTTCTTTTCCTTTTTTGAAAAGACAAGGAAATTATATAGGTGTAAGAATGCTGCCCCTTCTGCTGGGGAAATGAGTCTTCTGTTCGTGCACATCAAGCCCCCTCCCTTTCCTGCAAGGAGCTCCTGAAATTCTGTCTAGGCTGTGAAGAATTCCTTCTTTTGTAGCTGCACGTTGCTAGTTCCAATAACTTGTGTGCAGTGACACAAACAGCAAAACCGGATGGTTACCAATGTCATCACTGTATCTTTTTCTGCAACCTCCTCTGGGCCAGTTATTCTCCTGGAAAGTCAGTCCTGCTGACCAGTGGTAAAACACTGCTGCCATTTTGCAGTGCTAAACTGCTATAATGCTAAATGACATTCCCCCAGCCCTAGCTCTATGGATGAGACAGGAACCACTACCATCTAAAAGGACTTGAGTTTTAATACTGCAGAACAGTTGCCTGCCAGACAACCAACTGCCTTGCACAAAGAAAGGAAAAGCCAATGCTGAGCTCAGACTGAGAAAAACAAACATTCCATTCCCCACCCTGCTGCTTTTCCCTGTGCCTCAAAGCCATTATGGGAAAATTGCTCTTTGTAACTAAAACATCACCACTATATCTGCTCCAGACAAGATTTTGCTTTATGAAAAACCCTCGAAGTTTCACTATAGAACAGAGTTAATAAATAATCTGTATTTACAATCCTACAGTCATGAAGACTTGTAATAATGGTGGATAGTCTTGATGCATTTTTTTTTCCTAAATCAATAATCCCTCAGTCATTATAATATCAAGGATAGTTAAAAATAAATATTTTACAATTTCAGTATTTTATCTACAGGCCCCTTCCCCTCCCCCTCTGAAGCGAGGGGCTTAAAGCATCTATGGCATGTAGAAAAGGAATGTTTTTATTACTGTTGTATTTTGTGCCTTTTTAACCATAAAATATGAAGCTAACCATAAAATACGAAGCACATGCTGGTTTCTTCCCGAAGGACAGCACAGTGCTAGTTGAGATGGTGGTGTTCTCACACCACAGCTGAAAGAAATCATTTAAAAGGTAAGAAAGATCTGCATCTAACCAGGAAACAGAATCTTATTGTAAATCCCAGTTCTCCCAAAGCTGGTGTGATCCAGTGTGCCAATTGTGTCCTCCTATCTCCTCCCTTCATGGGGGGGGGTTGGAGGATATCTGTTTTGTCCTGTGTTGTAGAGCAGCTGATCTAGCTCACCATAAAAGAAGTCAAGGGCTATTTTCATCTGAAAGATGCAACATACAAAAGGATAATTTCTGCAAGTTAAATGGATGTAAACCAAGGTAGCAGAGACCCCATTAAAAAACCTCCACCCCCTATGAAGAAAAGATTTGAGAGTTCACCCTCCCACCCAAAACCCCTTTCCCCACACAATGAAAGGTCTTCAGTTTAAGTAGTCCACAGCACATCCAGAGATGTTCTTCTTACAAAATGCTACTCCATGGGACCTCCAGTTAGAAGCAGTGACAATGCACTGTGATAAATAAACAAATGTCTTTCTGACTGAAAGAAGTGTGCTTTTTCAGTGAAGAAAATTCTTATTTGCAAGACATTTGTTTCCTTCCATTTCAGAGGTCAGATGCAAGTATGTTTCACTTCTATTCTCTCAAAACCATTCTCTTGAGGCAGGTAATGTTTCGAGTCCACATTTATGCAGAAGGAAGAAAGGAAGGAATAATATAATGGTCCCAGGATTTGTAAGGCTAAATGTTTCAGAAGGTGCAATACCAGCATTTTAAAACAGTCTCTGAATCCAGTAACCTTGGGATTATGGATCTGCGAAAAAGAGAGAATAAGATAAGGTATTTCTGTGCTATGCATGATTGTGTCTGAGATGTTATCCATACGTTCCTTACAAATATGTCTAGAAATTAAAGAATGAAGGCAGTACTTCAGCACTTTCAGGAGTTAAATTTTATCACCTAGTCTATGTAATCATTACCTAACAAAGTCACAATTTGAAGCAAACTAGGGCAACCTGGAACTGGTCACGTGGACATAACACCACTGACCTGCAAGAGTAGAACGCTCTGTGTAGATTGTACTTTGCTTATTTTTATTGTCAGCCTTCTGCATATTGAACTCTATTCTTGCTAGTCAGTATTTTGCATTTTCACCTCACAGTTTGTCACCTGTATTGATTCATTCTACTTAATTTTCTTCTCTGTTACAGATTCCAGTTCCAGAAACGAACTGTATTTTAACATGGATTCCCTTTGACCCAGCAGGACTGAGGTATTAAGATTTTAAACTTATTCACAGTTTAAAAGTTTGAATATATAATCAAAAAGGGGTCCCATTTCTATCTGCAAAGCATGCTTGACATGAACCCATGCAAAATGATAGATCTTTCCCTCTTAGCTCTTTTTATTTTTTTAGATCTGTCCTATTTCTCTTGAGAGCAGCTTTCTTGAACCAATTTTTTTTTTTACATAGGGACACTTAAATAAAAAGTTTTCCTTACCTCTGCATTCATATTTAAGATCTGAGAAGAACACCATTTCTTGAGAGAAGACAAATAATCCTAGACGACCACCAGCATAAGTTTTATCATAGATTGGTCCTGAGTCTGCCATGATTTTCTTCCCTTCATACATTACAACTCTACAAAGGGACAACAGAATCTTGTCAGAGATGACTCAATTGTTAGGTTTATTTTTATAGACAACTGAGTTATTTGGGACAGTTACTTAGACAAAAGGACAATGCTCACCTGATGTAGCCAGTCTTTGGTCTATGGCTAAGGCGCCATCTGTATGCAGTGAAGTCTTTCCAGCCTATGTTACGAGGGTCATGCCACAAAGTTCTCACCTACAGAAGAATAGGTCAGTTAACCAGAAGGTCTGAAATAAGATAACCGTTATTTTGATATGCAGGTCTCTTTATGAGTAGCAAATGTTCAGAGTTCATCATTAAGCTCTGTAATGAGGTCATTTGAAGTAACCTGTATCTAAATTAACTTTTAAATATGTAAATAGAAATTTACTCTAGCAGTCCAGAAACAAATGATTCACTGCTACTGAGAAGCCTATCTGCCTATTAATAATTATGCTGTTATTTGTCTTTGCCGAGAAGACTATCCCATTCAGAGCAGCACATGTAGATCCCTGAGCACATCTAACTTTTTGGAAGAACAACACGCCTTACAGTGCAGTACAGAAGCATAGGTTAACAGTGCGACCTTTACCTGGCCAGGAGTGTTTCCTGTGTGCCACAGAGCATTACGAAGGTGTTCTCCTGGACCTGTGGTGGAATTCACAACCTTGATGGAGAGACCTGAGTAGCCCTGAGCTTTGGTTGGTGTGGAATCCCAGTAAGACTGAGTAATCTGCTTCCACATGACAACGTAGAATCGACTGCTAGATTGGTAGCCAAATACAAAGCCAGCGTAATCATCATCCCTTTCTGTATTGATAAAGAAGGTGCCACTGAAGTCCACAGCATTGAATTCATCAAAACCTACATGGACATTAGAAGAGGAAGGTTAAGATGTTGTTGCTTTTGATGTGACTTAAACAATTCCTTAACAGTTTCTCAGTTTCCATCCCACCTCCACCCCCAAACTCTGTAATGCTTGTGAGAGTTAGTGTTCCTCTTACCAACTGCAAGGCCAGGGTCACAGTTGACTGTCTGAACCAGTTCTTTACCCTGGTGACGTACAACCCAGTTTGGATCATTTTGGGATGTTCCTTTGGGATCCAAGGGAATCATCTGAAACCTTCGGAAGTCAGTCTCGCTGATGTCCACGTTTTCAGGGCAGATGTCGTCGATGTCCGGCACACTGTCTTGGTCAAAATCATCTTTGCAAGCATCTCCACGTCCATCACCTGCAAGACAGATGAAATTTCACTATTCTGAGCAATCAGGCATTCTTCGTTGTTTGTCAGCATTGTTTCAAGTCTTACAGCTTGGTAGGTAGAAACTTTATTACAGAGCTCTGACTGCCCAGGTACTGCTGGCAGACACTACAGAAAACAGAACTGTTGCTGTATAAATGTCCCTTTTGCTCCAGCCTGAGATCACCAAGTGTATGAAGTTAGTTTGATGTGTGTTTTCTTTATTCCTTACTCCCAAGGATCACTAACATTAGTGCAGATTATCTTTTCACTTGGAAAGTTTGTCCAACCCTGAATTGCATCGAAAAAAAAAAATAAAAAAATCAAACAGTTGGAAGATACTCATGAAGCACTACTATGATACTGATCATCTTACCATCAGAATCTGCTTGATCTGGGTTGGCAACCAATCTGCAGTTATCTTTGTCATCAGGAATACCATCATTGTCATCGTCATGGTCACAGGCATCACCTTTTCCATCCTTGTCATGATCAGCTTGATTGGCATTGGGTACATAAGGGCAGTTATCAAGATTATTTTGATGACCATCTTCATCTATGTCCTGGTTGTTGTCACACTCATCACCTATACGGTCAGAGTCAGTATCCTCCTAAAAAAAAAAAAAAGGAAAAAACAAAGAACATTTTAAAAACCACCTAAAACATCTGGATTATGAGCCTTAATAGCTAGAATTTCTCATTACTTTATTAAGAACACATCTCTAATACTTCAATTTTACCTAAAATTTTAGAATGTTATGAGACATTGCCTGTAAATCACGGGGCAGAAAGCAATAGAGGTTACCTTCTACCCTGAAATGAGAAAGCAATTAAGCAAATGACAAATAAGAGCAAGGAGGTTTATGGTCTCAGTTTAAAACCTTCAATCAACACTGCTTTTCGGCTATAAGACAGTACTAAACTAGATTCTCCTGATTTGCAACCCCTTTTCTAACAGTTCAGTCATTGCAGTTACTTTCCTGAAGCAATTTACTTCCTGAAGCTGCAAGACCTGAAAGCAAGTTTAAGACTTCAGGCTATTGCTTCTATTCTAGGAAGATCAGAACTGGCCTTTGAAGCAGCCAAGCACTGCAGTTCATTGTAATTTATAGAGCTTTGAGTAATGAAGAATTTGTGTATTATTAGCATCCTGCACGTGTTATGGGCTACGTGTACATTAAGCTACAGAAAAGATATTCCCTACCTATTTTGATTTCATAAAATGCTCCCAGGTATTTCATATGTTTACAGTGAGGGTCAGTACAACTGACAGAACTTAAGAAATGTGCTCTGGAGAGTTGTACATGCAGTAGTCTCGTGGATCCTCTCTAGAATTACTTTTTGGAACAATACCTTGCTAGTGTTTGAACTGTGGGGGAATAATACTTCTAAATACACTATTTGGCAAATTAATGAGAACAGTATGTCAACTCAAACTTAAGCTATACTTTGTTATAATACCTTCTGTACTGTAACACATTTGAACAACAATATTCTATTTGTATAAAAGAAATCCTCTACCTGGTCAGGATTATGTTCCAGTGGACAGTTATCACACTGATCTCCAACACCATCCAAGTCTGTATCCCTCTGGTCTACATTGTAGACATATTGGCAGTTGTCCCTTTCATTAAGGACCCCTGCAAAATTAAGAAGATTTCGTAAATGCAAGTCAAAATATACAAGTGCTTCAAAGGAACATACAAAGTCACCACACACTTTTTGATAATTTTTATAACATTTTGTAAGCGTTTTGAAAAGAATCTGATTGAAAACTGACTAAATCACTAGCTTCTGTTCCTACTTCTTGTAAGAACAGAGCTAAAATTCAACTGTGCCAAAATGCATATTTTTCAGAATGAGTTTCATTCATTAGCTTCAAGTGTTACTTTAATAGCCTTTATATCCTGAAATCATCAGAGATGAGATCTTGTGTGTTCAAGTATAAACTTCTAGTATGAAGCCAATGGTACCATTGTATACAGTTGGTCAATCTGACCGGCAGTGTAAAGGTGTGACACCTACCATCCCCATCAATATCCACTGCACATGCATCTCCTTCTCCGTTGTTGTCAGTGTCAATCTGATCAGGGTTGTGATTGTAGGGGCAGTTATCACAACGGTCACCAACATCATCCCTGTCATAGTCATACTGCTGTGGGTTGTAGATGAACGGGCAATTGTCCTGCAAGAGAGAAGTCAAGCTTTAAAAACAGTCTAATTAATACTTAAACATACAGCAGCATGAGCAGGATCTGATTGGAAAAGCAAAAAGCAGAAGGGAAAGCAGACAGAACTAGAACACTTATCTCAAAACATACAACTGCTTTATATGAGCATGGGAATGGTTGACTGAAAATGAAGATGCGTTTTCAAAGCTCACTGGCTGCAGAAGGTTAGTCTGCATAGTTATGCATATCTAAAGGTTTCTAGGATATCTGTCAGTGCCAGCAATTTCATTTGAAGGCCTTAAGAAAAGGAACAGGAGAGCTACATTCTAAAAGGCAGTTCTTTTCTGTTGTCTTACCCGGTCATCAGGAATACCATCGTCATCATCATCATTATCACAGGCATCACCAATCCCATCCTTATCATAGTCTTCCTGTCCAGAGTTGGGGAGATCAGGGCAGTTATCCTGTAACATGGATAGAGTACACGTGTTTACTCCAGAGATGAACACAATAGGGATTTTAGCAGATATAATCATTAGGCAAAAACCAAAATATCCAAAATATAAGTGTTATTTACTGACATCTTTTGATTTGAGCTAATTGCATTATAGTGAGGATACGTATTTGAATGCAATAGACTAAATCACTTAAATGCAAGATTTAGATATTCTTACCCTCTTGCTCTTCCCCCAATATAGATATTATTCAGATGAAAACTGATATAGGTGATAAAACTAGATTACTCTCAGAACATTTATAATAAAGATTTATAATTGTACCAGGCTTCATTCCCCACCCACCCCATGTTGCAGGAATGTTTAAAGCAACATTGAGAACCTCCTAACAATACCAGCAATAGAGAGATATTTTACTAGTTTTAAATAGAGGATAGATTAATAGCTCTAACTAGATAGAGGCTCTATTTTCTACGGTCCTAATTTAGAAGCATTCTATAGGAATACAGGATAAACATACTTTTTTACAGTGGTAAGTGGCATTGGCAACACAGACAAGGTTTTCATTTGGCCATCCATCCAAGTCAGTATCTTCTCCACAGATTATGCCATTGCCAGCATAGCCTGGTTTACATTCACAACGATACATTGGGTCACTGAAGTGGCCAAGATAGTTGCATTTGGCATTCTTGTTGCAGTCATGTGTTCCATCCGTGCATGGATTACGTGGCTTGCAGACCTAGAAGACCACACTGAAATTAAATCCACTAGAAACATCTTTTAATCACATTTTTACCCAGAGATTCTGACGAGGCAAAGAGTACATGCCTATTTTCATCAAGGATGTTTCAGTAGGGAAGGAAAAAACCTAATACGTTATTTTCTCTCCACTCGTAAATCTGGTACCTGTCTTAGGACTATTTCTCTTGTTCAAATCACTTATATAAAAGTGGATCAAAACACCAAAAGACCTTGAAGGTATATTTTGGTTGTACTGCAGATGAATACTTATTAAATTACTCTCTTAAAATTGTACATGATGTCAGAATTCTCCATGGCTGGAGAGGACATTTTTATAATTTATACTGCGCTCCAATGGGAGAAGCATTAATTAATTTCTATTTTGAATTACAGATAATGTACCAAGTCCATCTTTCCTGAAACGCATCCACTGTTCGTGGAAAGCAACTTTGGTTTTGTAACCTAGCACAGCTCTCAGGCTGACAATACCTGTTTGTTTGCCATGGCATCCTCAACACTGCGACCAAATGGCTGTGACCCAGTGAAACGTGGTGGACAAGGCAGACAGTTGTATCCAGGTTCAGTGTTCTCACACCTGTGCACTCCATTGAAGACAAAGCAGGCATCAGGAACTTCTTTGCACTGAAATGCAAGAGTTTGAGATAAAGGAAAACAGTGTAATAAAGCATTGGTATTTCTTTTCCCATTGTCTTCTCCCTTTCAAGTCACAAAACTTTTCTAGTCTTCCTACCTCATCAATATCTTGGCAGTGGATACCATCACCATGGTAGCCAGCAGGACAGGCACCACACTTCCAAGAGCCATCAGGGGAGCTTGTACATGTAGTTCCCGCAAAGCAGGGATTAGACAGACACCCATCTGAGAAACAAACGAGAGTTAAGATGAGGGAAGTTGCTGCAATTGTGTTTTGCCAGTATGCCATATGCCAGTTCAAAGTTTAAGCACTTAAAAAAATTATGGCCTAAGTCTTTAAGTAGCATAGTCAAGATTGGTCACAACCATTAGATGACTGTGGACAAAGTATACTCACCAACTGGACAGTCCTGCTTGTTGCAGACCTGAGTTCCTTTAGCTTCACCTACACATGTCTTCCCACCATACTGAGGCTCAGGATTATTGCAGAGACGGCTGCGTTTCTGAATTCCTCCTCCACATGTCACTGTGCAAGCATCCCATGGAGACCACGGTCCCCAGTTGCCATTAACTAAAAAGAGAAGCAGAAATCAGGGGACTCATATAGCTTTAAGTTCCGTAAAAATTACCATTTTCAGGCTAAGGAATATTCCTTCTCTAGTGAGAGTACTTGAGACCTTGGTTCCAACCTAATTCACGGAGTGGCAGCCCTAATCAAAAGACTCCATGGAAAACTCAGACCACAGCTGCTACAGAAAGTGGTTTAATTTTGTATAAATCTAAACTATGATGTTTTACCGAGCCTGTAACAAAGTTTAAAAAACAAAGACTGCTAGAAGTCTGTCAGTTTCGCAGCTTCTTATTTGGGAAGTTCATTTGTTAGACTAGCAAATAGTAGCTAGCACGTGGACACACTTACTTGGGCAAGGATCTTTCTGGCAGGACTTGGTCTCTCTTGCCTCACCCTCACAAGGCTTGCCATTCAGCTGTGGTACTGGAGAGTTGCAGAGACGAATTCTAGTGATCACACCTGTGCCACAAGTGACTGAACATGATGACCACGGTGACCAGTGGCTCCAGCCACCATCCTGTTTAACTACAGAAAGAGATATCTATTAGTAGAGTTTTTGAAAAACAGACTTTAGCTTCAAAACACTTAGAATGTAGCTAGCATTAGAATTGTACTAAAGGCTCTATGTTAGAGAACCTTGGTACAGTAATAGATCAGGTTGTTCTACGGCTGGAGAACCTGCACGCCTAAACTGGTGTCAATTTTTAATGTAAGAACATGGGCCAGACATGTTTATTTACTGTATCAACTATCTATTCATTAATGGAAGTCCTTAAAGTTAGAAGCCAGCACTCCAGTCCAGTGACAGAGCAATAGGATAAACTCTGCTGTTAATACTAAGCCAATAGAAGTGGCCCACGTTTTATTACCAGAACGAACAGATCAAATACTTACATCTCTTATCACACTCCTGAAGGTGGCAAGTTCGAGTCTGCACGGAAGACCCTTCACAGCGATTGTTGAGACTGTCACAAGAACGCCCTCTCTGCTGAATGCCATTCCCACATGTCACAGAACATGAAGTCCATTCAGACCAAGGAGACCACCCGTCATCTGCATAGTCGCTAGCTGTAAAGATCCACAGCTCTGTTACATCCCTGAATAAGATGCTAAGTATGTATTCTCTATATTATTTTCCCCAACTCCTTCCCCTGCTTTTTCTTTACTGTAAGAAAAAACTGCACACAGCTGCCCTCAAAATCTACACGCATCTCCCTTTCTTGTACAAGGTAAAGGCCAAGAACTCAAATGTTTCAGTGCTTACATGCATTACCTAAGTTACTTTGGATTACATAATAATGATGAATTCAGGGAAGAACATAGGCTAGTCAGTCACAGATACCAGTTCACAGGTAGCTTAGCAAGGTTTCTAAGAAAACTCAAGTTTAATCAGCACTGATAGCTAGGAGTATTATTGTCCAGAAACCCATTTAAACATCATTATAAATATGCTTGGTTCATAGCTGCTTTGCAGATAGAGTAACAATACTGTTGGCTGATGTATTTTAACTTGCTGAGATGTAGAATGCATGCACAATTGAAAAGCACTCACTGGTGAATACAATATACTAAAGCAGCTAATACACCTCAAAAATATGTTCTGCCTGCATGTATGTATGTTATATGTTATATTATTATATATATT